>JALGBA010000451.1:0-66120 GCA_023970755.1 Azemiops feae | reverse complement strand
AATTTTATTACTCCTTCCTGCCAGAACTCACCACACAAAATGAGGCATCAACACCAAAGCAACAGTACTTAATAGCCACTTAATATCTAAAAGGAAAGGTGAGCTAAATCTATGGCTAAGTTTGCATACAATGAAGGCATTTTTCCTGTAGCAGGTGATCTAACAAGAGTATACAAATGCAGTAATTCCCCTTGGTCAGTAGTTCTAGTTTTTCTGCTCCAATATAAGCATTTTTACCTATAAGCATTTCAGAATTATGTATAACTATTAGATTTTTGAGAATCATCCTTCAATTCATAATGTATGTGTATGTATATGTGTATATCCGTGTGTGTCTACCCCCACCCACCCACATACAATCAACCTTGATATCTAGCAAAGAGAGTAGCCAGTAGTTTTTTAAAGTAAATTTAAACCTGCTAAAATACTTGGCCTGCATAATGGTCATCTTCATGCCATTTGTTAATTCAGTCTTTAGCCACCCAAAGCATGAATAATAACATTAATAATCTGCAAAGAAGTTGAAGAAACAGTGGACCACCTAGTTACCTGCTTCAGGATCACACAGACTGACTACAAACAGCACGACAAAGTAGCAACAACAATGCACTGGGATTTATGGATCACTTTGGGCAGTCTCTCTCTCTCTCTCTCCCCCCCCCCTCAAACTATCTTACTGTACAGGGTGATTAATTAAAGGAACTCGGAGTGTGCCAACCCTACCAGATCAGTACTAGGGGAGACCAGTGGTCTCTCAAATGGCCACGTAGGACTTTATAGATACCAACCAACACCTTTAATTGTACTTGAAAGCAAATTGGCAACCACTGAATCTCACAAAGCAGAGGTCTAATATGGGCCTATCAAAGCCTGCTCATCATATTCCATGCATTTGCAGTGAATAAACCAATGATCACTATTAGCTGTCCAAAGTTTGTCCACTTCTTTTTAACCATGTGTTGATCTCAAGCCATTCAAAGACAGGAGAACATGAGGGGAGTTTTTAAAATGGAGTAGCTGGTGTCCAGGCAATAAATTATGTATCAAGTTGCTGTCAAATGACATACAGCAGCCCCTAACCAATCTTGGCTAATCTCAGACAGGCTAAGAAAGGTGGGACTTGATGAGTGTTTGGATGGGAGACCACTGAAAAATCCAAGAAAAAAGGGGGGTAAACCTCTTCAATAAACCTGCTAAAAAAATTACATGGGCTATCCATATAGTCGTCAGGAGTTGAGATTGACTTGAGGGAGAACTGATTTTTTGCTAATGTGAAGAACCAAAAGCTGCTAATACAGGTAGTCCTCAACTTACAACAGTTTGCTTAGTGACCGTTCAAAGTTACAACGGCACTGAAAAATGTGACTTATGACTGTTTTTCACAGTTATGACCTTTGCAGCATCCCCATGATCGTGCGATTAAAATTCAGATGCTTGGCAACTGGTTCATATTTATGACGGTTGCAGCGTCCCGGGGTCATGTGATCACCTTTTGTGACCTTCTCACAGGCCAAGTCAATGGGGAAGCCAGATTCACTTAACAACCGGGTTACTAACAACTGAGGTAATTCATTTAACAACTGTGGCAAGAAAGACCGTAAAATGGGGCAAAACTCACTTAACAAATGTCTCACTTAACAACAGACATTTTGAGCTCAGTTGTGCTCTTAAGTCGAGGACTACCTGCATAGGGTTACATTCACATGTACCCTGCATTAGAATTTTTGTATGGCTACCTTTGTACATTTCATAGATATTTTGTATGATCTTCCATATGAAGAATGGCAAAAAAACCTGTTCATAAAGCAGTTCCTTTGTATTGAAGCAGCTCTTCATGTCTCTGTTCTGTTAGGTTAATTCTACAAAATTATTTCTCAGTTGTTCATATACTAAAGTTTATGTGCCAATAAAAACAATTGTTCCAGTCACCATCATGATTCTGTGGTTGAAAGTTAACAAGAAGATACATGATTGTGTGGAGAAACTTCAAGGAGACAGTAGCTTCTTCTATTTTGGCTGTTCACTTCTGTCCACTCCTGGGAATTCTGACAGTTGGTCTGCACAATTAGATTGTGAAAGTTGACAAAGTGCACTGCTACTAGATACCTTTATCTTTTTGAGAGTATAGTCTTCATTCATTTAAGATTTCTTCCCACCCATAAACTATTCATTAGCAGTTCTAAATGCAAAGCATGTTGCATTTTTGTCATAGTGGTTCTAATTTAAAAAAATAATTTTAATAATTTAATTTAAAACCAGATTAATTTAAACTGATTTGGCTAGTTTAGAGTCCCAGGGATTTCTCCATCTCCAGGCCGAAGCTAAAGCAGAAACAAACAAACAAACAAATGGAAGAGGCAGGGAAAATTATAATATGTGCTTTTATTATAATTGTCTGTATCCCCGGTTTTTCAGAACGCTAGTCGGAGGAGGGTGGCAAACTGGAGAAATTACAAATTAAGGTTGTCTACAGTCCTGCTTGATGCCATAATGTGTTTTCTTCTCCATCAGTGACACTGTAGCACTGACAATTTTTGATGGTTGCAGGAAATCTAGAATCATAGCTTAGGACCACTAGATGCTTGACGTCCCAAAGAAATATGGTCATACATATGAGACCCTTTAAAATAAACTCACAAAGCCACTTTAACAACAATTGCATGTTTCTTTTCCATTACTTTTTGGAAAGGGCAACAGAAGGATCTTATCTTTATTGCAACACTAGACAATCCATGACTTTCTGGTCATCCCTTCAGAGATGATTCTTTACCAGATTCCTCAATCACTTGAACAATAGCAGAGCAAAAATAAAGTGCTACCTTCACTGAAAAGTTGGGATACATTCACAGATGTATCTGCCTTGAAAATAGCCCATGGTGAACTGTATAGCACAGTAAAACATCAGCCCAGGAAATGTTTTATGGTAGCTTGTATTATAACATAAACTGTTTTATGATAATTTTTTTGTCAGAATAACAGAGTTGGAAGGGACCGTGGAGGTCTTCTAATCTAACCTCCTGCTCAAGAAGGAAATGCTATACCATTTCAGACAACTGTCATAAACTCTTTCATAAAATTTGCTAAATTTTAATTCCAGGAGAGTCATGGGTTCTAGAGTTTGGATGCATTTTGTAAGTTAGCCCATTAGAGGTATTTTGGTTCAAAAAGTCTTGCCCTATGATGCACTGTTTTGCCCAGTAAAATGTTACAGAAATGAGAATTTTAGTAGTATATATAGATTGTCTTGAGAGGACTTCCTTTCCAAATTGGGGTGGCATGCTAATAATCCTTTTCATTCTGTGGTTTATTTTTGTTTCCTCTAAAATGCTCTCATATATTTTGACATGTTTTGGCTGATATAGATCACTTTTGATAATTTAGCCAGGCCAAATCAGCTTACTTCCCCCACTTCCTTCTGGCTCCAACCTCCTGGGACTATAGCTCCTAGAATTACCAATTGGTATTCTGGGAATTTTAGTGTGAAACATTGCTGACCTCCTTCTTAAAATTCATTGTCATTGCTCAGGTGGATTCCTGATGGCTTCTCAGAAGCACGATTCACATTTCTTGCTGCTGTCAGCCCTGACTTAATTGTGCCGTCTATCCAACCATGAACTATGGCCGTATGCTCCCCTGCAAAGTAGATTCTGCCTACAGGTGTCCTGAGCGGTTCACTAAAATGTTGAAACTGGTAGGGAGTGAAGGTGGTTATAGAACCCATAGCATACTTATCCAGGCTCCATTTTTTAATCACTGAGGGATAACAGAAGGCCTGGATCTCTTTCTTGGGCAGCTGATGGATGTATGAAAGGTCGTTAATGACAATATCACCACACTCCTTGAAATCAAGAGCTTGAAAGAAATTGGCATCATCAGCAAGGACATAGGCTATAATAACCCCAACTCCACTAGTAAAGTTATGGTTGGGGTAGTAGATGAATCGGGATGGAAGATCAGTTGTGGACTTCCCACCATGAATGCCATCATCCTCCCAAAATTTCTTAGTGCAAGTGAGGAAGATCTTGGTGCCACTTTTGTAGTGGACAGACCGCAAAGCATGCGCTTTCTTTGGCGGAAGGGGTGGTTCAAACTTGATGCGACGGGTGGCCCTTGACGTAGAGCACACAATGACATAATCAGCTGTCACAAGTGACAAGTCCTTTGCTGGGGTTTGATATGTCACTGTGACTTTCTTGGCATTCTGCTGTATCTTGGTTACTCGGGCATTGAAATGCACCCTTTCCTCAATGGCTCGATACATGGATATAGGCAACAGATCAAATCCACCAACAATTTCATCAAATCTGGAAGACCAAGTGGGACAGAGGAAGTAAAAACATGCTCTGCTAAAATTGGATAATGATATTAGTGAATAAAGACATTTTGTCACAGGACGATGAAATGAAAACAGTTTTGGAAAGAAGTTGGCAGCAGATTTGATAGAAAGCAAACAACATTCTTTATTCTTATTTTGACTTCGCTCTCTATTATTTATTGTTTTTGCTTATCAAATTTGTTTGCCGCCCATTTCACCATAAGGTGACTCTGGGTGGCTTACAGCGTTACAATATCTAGTGATACCATATCAGGGATCTCATCAGGAAGGGCCATTAAACAAAAGATATTACTGCCATAATGCTTTTGTTTAATTCTTAGATAAGCAAATATCTGAAATATGAAATAAGTTTGATTAAGGAATGCCTTTCAAAATTATTGGCAACATCATTTTATCTATACAAATTTATCTCAGGAAAATATACATTGATATAATAATTTTACATTTTTAACATATTTTATGTAAAAATATTTTACGTTTGAAAGAGAAGATGGCATTGTCTCAAGTTGTCTACTCAGAAATATCTGTCAAATATAACTACGTAAATCTGAGATGAGGGAGAATGTAAAAAGGGACATTTATCCCTGAGCTGAAATGAACAACGTAGTTCCGATTTAGTTGTGCATAGCTTGGATAAGCAAACACTCTACAAGCCTTGATATAGAAACTGACTGTGTGAATATTTGCAATCCTAAGCAAAGTTTGCAAAATTCTGATACTTTTTTTAGAATTAACTGTGAAATACAAAGCGTAATGTGCTTTGTCCCTTGTAGAATGGTTTAACATGAAATCTTTATAGTCCAGAACGTTAGTCCCAAGGGTTTTTTTTACAGGATGCTTCAAAAAGAATATCTAGCAACTGTTAACCTAACAGTTTAATTAAAGCAGAGGAGATGTTACATAGAGAACAACTCTGCACAAAGGGCAATCTTCCCCAGGACTTTAGTTGGCAGCAAAGAGTTAAGGGTTTGTGTGCATTCCCACACCAATGAGGCGAGGATTTGACTGTTTCATGAGCCTGTCCTCTTGCAGATTTTTATCTCCAGACCCTTGCAGATTCCCATGGATCCTTCAATGGATAAACAAGGGATTTCATCTTTAAAATGGGACAATGATGAGGAAGTCATTTAATCCAAGTGATACGGGTTTGCTTACCTTTTTTCATAAGCTAAGACATCATTTTTCAGGCTCTCAGTAAAAGACACATAATAGCCAGAATCTTGATTCAGTAAGTCTCCAATCATATCTACAGCTCCACGACTCAGATTTCCTTCTTTAATTAGATACTCCTGTTTTGGGGAGAGAAATTCTGAAATTCGTCTCCAATATATTGTCCAAGAACATCCTTTCAGAGCAAGGAGTTTGATTTCAGATTGTAACTGGTGGGCTGCAAATAGGACAAATTCTTCTAATTCTGAGGAGGTGTTGAGTTAGGGGTTTAAGTACAAAGCAGAATCATTCTGTTATTGTTCCACTTAATGACCTCCAGGGGAATAATCTGTCTTTTAAATAACTTCCATTTCATTGAAAGCAATATACAGGTAGTCCTCAACTGACAACCACAACTGAACCCAATTTTTCTGTTGCTAAGCGAGTCAATTGTTAAGTGGGTTTTGCCCTATTTTACGACCTTTCTTGCCACAGTTGTTAAGTGAATCACTGCAGTTGTTAAATGAATCTGGCTTCCCCATTGACTGATTGTCAGAAGGTCACAAAAGGTGATTACATGATCCTGGGACACTGCAAAGGTCATAAATATGAGTCAGTTACCATGTGTCTGAATTTTCATCACATGACCACAGAGATGCTACAGTCGTAAGTGTGAAAAACAGTCATAAATCACTTTTTTCACTGCTGTGGTAACTTCGAACGGTCACTAAGCGAACTGTTGTAAGTTGAGGACTACTTGTACATGATGTTCAATAAAAGGGATAAAGCTTGAGATGATATGAGCAATGCCTGGGGAAATCTCAAGCAAGGTTATAATAGGAAGGGATTCTATATTTTAAAGTTTGTTGTTGTGCATCCATGAATATGCCTGCATTTCAGTGCTTTAACTTTGCACATATACATTTAATTTAATGATACACTTATAAAAGTGTACATGCCTATTAAGATCTACCCACAGGAAAGAAAGCGATTGGCAATTCTGACCCAGAATTTGGGAGGGCAAAGCAGAAGGGGAGTTGTCCAGTCAGGCAACATGGTAGCTTGCTGTTTGAACTAATTGCATCCCATCTCGCTTATTAAATGTAACATGGCCACCCTCTCCATTAGACCAAATCCTTTACAAACTGTACTCTAAGTGTCTCAGTCCAGACAGAATGCTTGCAAGCCAGCTTAGAGTTAAGTCAGCATGAGCACAGAGTAGGACGAAGTTAAGCATGTAGTGCAATCTGTATGTCCTAAGAAGAAAATCTGGTTGTGATGCCCTTAATGACTTTTTGGTTGTGCTTTCCTATATTTGTCATCAACAGTCAGGCTTTATGGCAAGCATGTTGCAATCAGTTCAATTAGTATTCAGATTGATTTGGGGAGTGTCAAGTTCTTACTCACCACTTGAAGAACTAAGTTAAAACAGGCCAAACAGGCAGTATCTCTGACTGTTATCTGAGTCGGGTCTGGATACTTTTTAAGAAGGCCATTGCATGGCTTTAGGGGGGACACAGTCAACTGCCATGAAGCCTGCATGACGAGGAGGCCCCTCCAACCTGTGTTTTACTGTGTTGCATGTGCGAATAAAAACCTCACAAAAACAGGTGGATCTTCAATGACACCATTGTCATTGACTGCCATCTTGCTCTTTGGATCACAGCTCATTTTAGTATTTGAAACTCTCAGATGGTTCAGTAAGTAATTTGTCTCATATTCTAATAATACCCTAAGTAGAACATGATAATATACCTTAAAGATTACTCCACCCCACCCCACCCCGCCACAAACTGTACTGTTTGGAGACATGGTTTCAAGGCACAGTCCAAATACCTTCGTTGAGTAGGTGTCATATTTATTTAGTATGTAGCTGCAGTTAGTCCTTTTTAATTCTTCTACAACCTGAGAATGATTTGGAAAAGATAAAGGAGACATAGGAGAAAGGAAAAGCAAGTATTTGTCGTTAAAAAGGTATTACATCAAACAAAAGAAAAAAGACACACATAAAAAGGACAAATGCAGAATCAATATTGATAAGAGTATTATACTGTATAGATTAGAACTAGGTTTATGACAAATGGGAAAAATTATTAAAGTCAGTATGGTATAATAAAACTATAGCACTATATTGAAACTATGGCACTCCCACACATACAGCCAAAAGTATGGATCCAATATGAAGATAACAGCTTTGTCATAATAAAAAAGGAACAACTAGAGAATGCACACAAAACAATCAACAACATATTCCAAGGAATAAAATTCACACGGGGAAAAACAACAACAACACGCTACCCTTCCTGGATATCCTCAACCGCACAAGAAATGATGGCAAATTAGAAATGCGGGTCTATTGAAAAACAACCTACACTAAACAAGTGATCCATTGTTACAATAAGCAAGTGATTCCCACAAGAGAAGCTGTGTAAGAACACTATTTAGATTAGCACAAACACACTGCAACAACCTTGAACATCAGGAAAATGAAATGGATACTTGTGCAATTTTATCAAAAAGTGCCTGACCACTCAACCCACTACAGCACAACTGACATAAGCTGTGAAAAGGATGTGAAAAGGATGACACTACCATATCCCAATAATATCTCAGAAACAACCAAAAGACTATTACAACCACGTGACATTGCCATAAGCCAACTAAAGCCCTCCAAAACATCCTAAATAAAGCAAAACATCCAGTAATCCAAGAACAAAAGACAGGAGTCATCTACAACTTATATTGTAAGGGCTATTACAGCCAATGTGTAGGACATATAGTCAGGAGACTAGCAGAGTGCATCCATGAATACCAACTAGCAGTCAGAAGACACAACAAAAACCTCTTAATCTCACAACAGAGAGACCAGGGGTGCCAAACTCGCAATGCCATGTGACGTGTCGCGACGTATCGCGACTTTTTTCCCATTGCCGGCAATGGCGTGGGCGCGGTTTCGCTATGATGCATCCGGCCCACGGGCTGGCAGTTTGACACCTCTGACATAGATTGATTCATCATTTTTTCAACTGTGAAACTATGAGCATCCTAAACCAAGCTAAATCCAAAAATGCTAGGAAATTCCCAGGAGATTGGCATTCTACAAATCAGCCATCATTAGGCACATTGACTTAAATCACATTTACACACCATTCAAATAAAAAAGCTGAAAAGGAAATAAAAAAGAACAGAACATATCCTCTCCAGCAACCAACGTCCAGATAAGCATTAAGGTATTAACACCAGACAAATAATCAAGCAGAAAACATACCATAATCAAGGGGGAAACAACAGTTCCGCCAATACTGGCAGGACACAGTTCTGTATATAAACAGGGAGCAAACCACACACTCATTAGAACTGATGATATTACCTAGTCAGGTAATGATGCAAGCAAACGATCAAGCTTAGAAAAGGCTAAAGATTCCACATAGCTATTACAGGTTGTCCCTAGTTAACAATTCCACCGTTTAGTTACCATTCAAACTTATAGTGAAAGTTTGAATGGTCACTAAAATGTAAAGAAGGTCTACAATAGGTCCTTACACTGGCCACAGCATCCTTGCAATCACATGATCATGATCTGGGCACTTAGCAACCAGTGCACATTTATGATGGTTGCTGCACATAAGCCAATGCATACAGGTGGGAAATCCAGGCATATTTTATTTTTTGTCCATATTTATATAAACATAGCTCATTAAGGTAACTTGCTTTTCAATGTATCAAATTGAAACCCATTCAGAAAATGGGTTAATTCAGCAAGTGGGTTGAGAGCTGCGCAAATACCACCGATGTCTGCTTGAATAACTTTATCCACGTCGGATCATTTTTAATCTGCTGAGGGTACAAAGAGCAGATTGTATTGGCATTGACCGGTCAACCCTCTTAACTTTCCTCTGTGAGTCTTGGAGATTGGCACGGCCGGCAGTTGTAAGAATATTCTGACCAGAAAAGCGAGATGAGACTCTAGGAGTTGTCTTTTTAATTGTTCCCAATGGCAATTAAATATTGCTCGGGGTGTATTTAGGATGCCAAGAGACACCTAGGCCTAATGTTAAAAATCAGGTGGAGTCTGATACTATCATTTCCGACTAACATATTTTATTAAAAGGCATAAATCCACCAGATGCACGGAGTGGCTAGACCAGAGTTTCCCAACCATTTCAATCTTAAGAGGTGTAGAAATTCCAGCTGCTGAGAGGCCTTAACTTCTGAAGGCCATTTTTCTTTTCACATTCAAAAGCTGTTTTTTAGGGATTGCTCTGAAATAAAACGGCTTCTTCTTAAGCAAAAGCTCTCGAAGCTCCCTTGAGCAAGATTTATTAAAAAAGGCCATAGTACTGATACATGCATTCTAGCAAGTGTAGCCTTTTTAAAAAAATAGGAACCAATTTATCATTATTTTATTAATAGTAATTTTATTTATTCTTATATTTATATACTAGCTTTATTTTTGTACAGCTCAAGGCAGGGTGTTTAATGCTCACTCCTACTTTCCCACAACAACCTTGTGAAATGGGATGGGTTGAGAGAGAGGAGCTGGGCCAAAATCAAGAAGACGGACTATTCCTTCCTCGACTTTAGTTTATGCATTTTAAGTGAAATAAATAGCCCAGAATAATTCTTTCCTACCAATGAAGCTAGAGAAACCGAAACAGGACCAGATAAACTTTAGCAAAGAAGAAACAATAACCTGATCAAGGAACTATCAAGGAAAAAAAAACCACATCCCAACCATGATTGGTAGGGCTAACTACCATCTATAATCAGCCAACAAACTCCACTCTCCCCTTGCAGTGATCAGGTTACCCAGGCTGATAACAAAACACTTGCAGGAAAGCAATCGAGAATTCAACAATTATCATTTTGTCAAGATGGGAACCCTCCTTAAAAAACAGGCAGAACCTCAATCACCCTATTATGGCCTCCATCTTGACTTTTTTGACCATATCCTGAAGACACCTCTGGATTATAAACTAGTTTTGGAGAGTGCTTCTGTCTATATGATCCACTGCTTGAAACAAGCCATAGCGTAAATTTCCTGATTAAAAATAAATTTTAGGACATATCTGAACCTTTCCGAGGGACTCTCGATATAGCTGTCCAGCACTTTTCCCTTCTTCTGAAGGCTTCACGGGATATTTAAAGACGCCAGGGTCTTTCTTGACTTCCCATACTCTCTTCCTGATGTTTTTGATAAAATACCAGGCATTCTTATTTTCCTGAAAAAATTCATTCAACTGCAGACCAAACTTTCTGATATATTCCCGGACAATCCTGGGGAGAGGAAAGCAGAAAACAGTGAAAGAAAAAAAATATAGAATGATGTATAACAACAACAACAATAATAAAGTTGGAAGGGATCTTGGAGGTCATCTAGTCCAACCCCCTGCTCAGGCAGGAAACGCTATACCATTTCGGACAAATGGCTGTCCAGTCTCTTCTTAAAAACTTCCAGTGTTGGAGCATTCACCGCTTCTGGAGGCAGGTTGTTCCACTGGTTAATTGTTCTAACTGTCAGGAAATTTCTCCTTAGTTCTAGGTTGCTTCTCTCTCTGGTTAGTTTCCATCCATTGCTTCTTGTCCTGCCTTCCGGCGCTTTGGAGAATAGCTTGACTCCCTCTTCTTTGTGGCAGCCCCTGAGATATTGGAACACTGCTATCATGTCCCCCCTCGTCCTTCTCTTCATTAAACTAGACATGCCCAATTCCAGTAACCGTTCCTTATATGTTTTAGCCTCCAGACCTCTAATCATCTTTGTTGCTCTTCTCTGTACTCTTTCTAGAGTCTCAACATCTTTTTTACATTGTGGTGACCAAAACTGGATGCAGTATTCTAAGTGTGGCCTTACCAAGGCATTGTAAAGAGAATGATTCCAATCCAAATTAAACTTATTTTATTCCCAATTATTTGCCCTGGCTTCTAGGACACTTTTTTTGACTTCTCACTGGAGCCTACAGTCTTGGGATTTCCTAGTAGTCTCCCATCCAAGTACTAAGCAATATCAGGTTGGGCCTGCTTAGCTTTTTTGAAAGCCAAGCTAGATGTTGCCACCTAATTTGTCCTCTTAGTTCTAAAGGGAATTAGCTTAACCAACCCCGTGAATGCTCCAGCAGCGACACTCCATTCCATTCCTTATCACGTTTGTCCTGTTCATTTAGTATAAATTGCTGTAAGCTCTGCTACCAAGTTTTAAATAGCTACTGAACCACCCTTACAAATATGTGGAATTTAATGCTGGCTGACATTCCCAGAGTCTAAAATAGCAATGTTGTTACGGGACATACCTCCACGACCCTCCAGTCTTCTTCGTATGCAAGGAGAAGAGATAAGTAAACATGATCATCTCACATCTCACCTGTGTTTCTCAGGTAAACGCATGGGCCCGAGATTGGCATACCAGCCTTCTTGGTCATTTCGATAAGTCCTCACTCGTCCTCCTGCACATTCACTGGCTTCAAGAACTGTCACCTGAAGGCAAATAGGAAAGCCACTGCATCCTTTTGACAATGGTTTCTTATTAAATCTTCTCTGCTCGGCTGCTTTGTGACTTATTTTGGGGAGACTTCATAGCATTGGCTTTGAGATGTCAGTATTTTATGGTTGTGGCCATTCTTCCCTTCCCTAAGGTTCCTTACCACAAGTTGGCATTTTTCTATGGTAACTGCTCTTCTCCACATTTGTCATCTTTCCCTTCTGACACTCAAGAGACCTTTCTCATTAGTGTTCCTTGAGGCACCTTCCCCCAATAGAGTCCCAACAGTTCAAACAGCAGAATTGCGATGTCAAAATGTGTTATGCTTGAAAATTATTGGAAGTTCTATCCCACTGATTTGCTTCCCACCCTTTTTTTGTGCAGTGAATATTTTGGTTGAAATAGCATTTGATCTTCAGATGTCTCACCTGAATATGTCTTAGAATCTAAGGAGATCTATTCTTTGCAATCAGGACTTTTTCTTTTCTTTGTCTTCTTGGTTTTAATCTGTTTAAACTTGGTTTAGTAACATTTTCTTTATTTATTGAAAAGTATTCCAAACAGCATGATGACAGTTGCAGTCACTGTGCAATACCAACTGAGTTTCTCCCTCCTGTGAAGTTCATAGCCCACATCAAGATGGACCACTGCAGCCACAAAAAACATTCTATGCTAACACCTCAAAATCAGCCATCAGACTCTACACTTTTGCTGTGCTCAGATCACTTTCTGGTCAAAATGTATTATCCTTGGTATTCTGGATCTCTGCTAGGTAGGATGTCCTCTTCGAATGGTCTATGTCAGGGGTCTTCAAACTTGGCCCTTTTATGACTTGTGGACTTCAGCTCCCAGAATTCCTCAGCCAGGCATGCTAGCTGAGGAATTCTGGGAGTTGAAGTCCACAAGTCATAAAAGGGCCAAGTTTGAAGACCCCTGGTCTATGTCCATTTCAGTGTCCAACAGATCCACAGGGTTTCCAGAGGATCCTTGTGAATTCCTGGAGATTGCAGGGCAATGGATAAGATTGCTCCTCCAATCGCTCTCTAGTTTCTAAGGCCAAGCAACACTTTGGTTTCCCAGGTTCCTATAGGGATGAAGCAACTGAAGACACTTAGAGCATAAATAGCACAAAGCTAAAAATGGAGATGACTGAGTGCTTTTGAACCCACACTTGACTTGGCTATATGCGATGACGTTTGCACTGTCTACCACCTTCACATTGTGAGGAAGGATGTTTAAAAGGAGGAAGAGATTAGTTGCATAGGATCCTAGAGGAAATGGATTATCTAGCTCCCTTTCAGCCGGGGTCCAGGCTCAGGCTCCTGACAAAAACAGACTGGATTGCTCTAAAGTATAATCTCTGGGGCCTGGGAGGGGAGAATGCAGCTCTCATAATCCTGGCAGACATTTCATTGGCTTTCAGTGCCTTCATCTTATCCTTCTGGATTACCCTAGAGTTGGGAGTAAGAGGCACCATTCTAAAGTGATTATGCTCCTACTTAAGTAGATGGTTTTAGTTAGCAGCCATAAAGGGTAAACAATTTCTGGTTATATCAATATGTGATGCCGCAGGGATCTCCTCTCTTATTTAAGATCATCTCTCTTTGGGATGAGGAGTCACCAATAAGCAGATGGCACTTAATTATCTATCACCATCCTAGGCTAAGCTGAAGATGCTGTGAAAATAATCAACTACATAAGTGAGGATCTGCTTTTCAAATTAGATTAGTACTTCTGTCCAGAATACATTTTTTTAATGGGTGGATGCTGTCAGATTCCTAGGAACTTGTACCCCAAGGAAGTATCTGTGAAGGCAGGTGAGGGTAAGGGTTAGAAATTCCGCTAGCTACAAGAATGGAATGGAGGGAGCAAATGCCAAGGCTTGCTGAGCCTATACAATGTCATCTACATATTCTCTCCACTGAGGCGCTCATAATGGGACTGGGGGCCAAAAAAGTCAAGATGGCATCTATGACTGTGCAGTGAAAATCTGTCCTTTTCTATTTGCATCATGATGGACATAAAAAGGATGGGGCTTCAACTGCATGATTGTAGGTGCCAACTTGACTTTTTGCTAAATGGTGCTGTTGTTGTCCAAGCAAATTGTTGATAGACAAAAATCAGTGGCTTACCTGATGTCCAGCCTTTGCAAGAACATAGGCTGCACTAAGCCCAGCCATTCCTGCACCTACAACCACAACATGTTTTGAGTTTGATGTCTCTTTCAGACCATTTCTGGCGATCTCTAGAAATTCTTCATAGTCAGTTTCTTGGAAGCATTCCTCTAGGGGGCTTCTGTCATTTGCACAGCTTCCCAAGGCAGCCAAGAACAGCAGTGAGAACATAACTGGATAAAACACATACAAAAATGGAATATGTAAAAGGATGGCATTTTCCTGTTTTTTCTTATTCTGGATTTTTTGCCTCTGGTTCTGTTCATTTGTTCCATTCTTTTATAGGTGTCATTGAACCACCTTCTAACCAGAGTTCCTGAGGTCTCCTACACTACATCTAAACTGCAATAAAATGAGCAAAAATGGACACAGAGTCATTCCTTCTGCTTCTCTAGTCACACAAAGGATCTCATCACAAATAAGTCCTCTTCAACCCAAGCTTAACTCCTTTTGATTTCAATGTCCATCTTCTTTTCTTGGCAGCAGTGTGAAAAGGGTTGCTACTTGGAAGAGATTTTGCTTCCCAATTCCAAGCATTTTCTTGGTGGACTCTTATTCAAATTCTTACTTGCTTAGTTTTTTGAAATAATCCTTTCAAGTAGCTGTTATAATACCTATAATAAAATTAATCTGGCCTGAAAATTATACTCAAGTAAATGTTAGTATTGTCAGCTTTTTGGGGTTTTACTGGCAGACAGAAGAGACAGTAAGGAAATCGTGCTTCCAAATTATTTCCCTTTCCGTTCGGACATAATATTTTGTTAATAATTGCGTTACAGAAACAAAATCCATTGAGACGCTGTAGGACCAGGCATTTGCCTCATTTGCAAATGAGCCTGCCTGCATTTAGGATCATTTGCACTGTCATGTGGTCACATAACTGTGCTTTATATTTTTCCCCCGGAAACTGGCATTTATTTCCAGTTTCTGGGGAAAAACACCTGATAGCAAACAATGGGTTTGCTTAATGACCATGGCATTTGATTAATGGCTCCTGCAAAAAAACTCAAAAATTAGGTGCAGTCATGTGGTGACCTATTTTATGACTGTCATGACTTATGGCCAAATTTGCTTGTTCAGTTTCATTTGTAAGTTGAGGACCACCTATACAGCTCCTGGAAATTGGAAATTCTGCTCATCCTGACCCAAAAGTCTGGGGAAAGAGCCAGATTTTGTCCGCCTTTTTGAAAGGCTATAGGATTATGGCCTAACTGGAGTCTCTATTCCAAGGGGTGAAATCAAATCCTTTTTTTTTTTGAAGCTTCACGGAGGCTGATAATATCTATCCGTTATGATGAGTATCTGGTGATATCCTTATTCTTGCTATCACATAATACACAAACACAGGGACAAATGTACTGCTAGGCTTGGCCTGGCATGGAAAGGTGAGACAATGCAATAAGAATGCCATTAGAAGCTGCTGACTCAGTATCTAAAATAGAAGAAGAGAACCAATGGCCTTCCAAATATTGCTGAATGAGGGGCATTGATTTGGGATGCTGGGGTGTAGCAACAATAAGGCCCTCAGAGTTCCTGAGTACCCCTCCCCCTTGATCTATCTAAAGGAATGGAGACAGGGTCATTTTCTACCCGGAGAATTGCTCAGGGCACTGAGCATTGGATATGAGGATCTTTAGTGCCTTTGGTCAACATGCTATAGTTGGAAAGCTGACCTTTATCTGGATGAGATTATTCATTTCATATATACATACATGCATCCCAAAGGGCTCCTCTAGCTAGTTCCGGGCTTAAAATATGCTCGGCTGTTGCTTAAATCATACTTTACTTTCTCAGCCTATTGCTGGGTGTAAAAAAGAAGGCTCTGCTTTAATAAATTGCATCATTAAAGCAGCACACTCTTAATGTGATTCTTAAAGGTCTGCTACATGCAGCTTGAGATCACAAATAGAGGTGCAGCTTTCTAGGCCTGTTGATGGCTCCAAATGTTTTTCCAAAGCATCCCAATGTGGAATGCACACTGTTTCCTGGGAAATGTTTCCTTCTATGTTCATGGCAATTCTATCAAAATTTTCCAAGTTAAAAAATAACTATATTTCTTCTCCATGGTTGTTCTGGGAATTATCCCATCTCCTCCATGAGATGAATTGCTTTCTGGATTTAAAAAAAATAAATCTCACTTTTTAAGTTTGGAAGTTGAGTCACGACAGCTGGACCTCTTTTCTTTTTGGTTTGAAACAATTCACTGCTTATCCAAGTAGCTTCTTCAGTCATATACTCGCTTTATAAGCAAAGTTAGATGGCATTTGACTACAAATGTAAAGAAAAGTTCGAACTTTGCCAGAAAATCGCTGCAGGCTCCCACTTGTGACTGACTGTGAACTGAAATGATGACTATTCCGTCTTGCTGCTGATGCCGATTAACCCAACTGCTTTCTTAAAAGAATTTAATTAGAGGCGCCTGGAATATGCCAGACCTGGAGAAGTTACTTCAAAAGCCCCGAGGAAGATATTTCTTTAAAGAATATTTATGACTTCTGTTTTTTTTCAACTTAGAATTTTTATAGTCTGTAATTCTAAAACTGCATTCCCCACCCTGTTTCCTCATGTTCTGCTGTCTAAATTCTTTTCCTGATTGTTGACTCTAATCATCAAATTAACTCATGTGAGATACACATGCTAAAGCCAAGGGCAGGGGGCACCCATGTCTGGATAAAGTGTCCCTCAACAAAGCACAGAAACATTCTCAGAATGTAACTAAAAGATAAAGGTCTTTAGAATTTGAAGTCTGTTCAGCTTCCGGGATTATATTAATTAAGTAATGCTTAATTGTAATTCTGTATCATATTTATTAGTAGCTTATTGCGCTTTTGTTGCATTGACTGCAAGAGTTGCTTTTGTATAACAATTAGAATTGCCTTACTGAACCAGTTTCTACATTCATAAATCAAAATTAATTAATTTTTAATCTGAAATGGTGTAGGGTTTCCTGCCTGGGCAGGGGGTTGGACTAGATGACCTCCAAGGTACCTTCCAACTTTATTATTATTATTATTATTATTACTATTACTACTATTATTATTATTATTATTATTATTATTATTATTATTATTATTATTATTATTATTACTACTACTACTACTATTATTATTATTATTATTATTATTATTATTATTATTATTATTATTATTATTATTATTATTATTATTATTATTATTATTATTATTATTATTAATAGAATTGGAGATTCAACCTACAGGAAGGCAAATCGGATACAAAAAAAAAACCCCCCTTTAAAAATCCCATTTAAAATAAGATCTTACTTCAATTCAGTGTTTGAAAAGGATCTGCAGGGATAGCTTGGTTCCAGATTTTGGCCACAAAGAATAGGCAAAAGGCTGAGAATGAGGATGAGGAAAAAAGAAAAGGAAAGAGAAAAGAAATAAAAAAGCAGAATTCACACTTAAGTGGCTGTCTCTTAGAGGTTAATAGCCATCCAGTCATGAAGCTTAGTGGATGTTTTAGGCCATGCTGTCTTTCACTGAATAATCTACTTAACAGAATAAACCAATTTCTTAACCTTAGCAACTTAAGATGTGTGGACTTCAACCACAGAACTCCATGCTGGCTGAGGAATTCTGGGAGTTGAAGTCCACACTTCTTAAAGTTGCCAAGCTTGAAAAATTCTGGAATAGATACATGGCCAAAGTGGAGGATGGATATGCCAATGGCTATGAGTGACCTCAAATGACTATGAATGAATAAAAATAAATAAATAACATCCTTTAAGCTGTATTTACCCTACAAACAGAACTTTGATGCTATGGGGGCATTAAAAGACTTCCTGCAAGTCTCGTTTGATTCTTCAGCATAAAAGTGGAAATGTGGGAAAGAGAATCTGAAAACAGCTGGTACAACGTTGTGCAGATGATTACATGTTTTCTCTGTTGATTGTTTTTCTAGCTCAACTTGAAGCACTACTCTAAAAATTTGATTTAATTGTCTGAAATGTAATTTGTGAACAGGTTGCTAAGCCATTTTACTTTTAAAGACTCCCTTGTTGAGTTGATGCTCATCAAAGAATGCTTGGTTAATTGGTCATTGGCTTTCTAATTGTTTACTGGTAGTCCTCAATTTACAACCACAACTGAGATTGGAACTGCAGTTGTGAGTTGTTGCGGTCATTAAGTGCGACGCCCAGGTGACTGCTTTGCTCAATAATCGCATTCCTAGCATTTGTAAACGAGCATGAAAGTGGTTGCGCAGTGAAAGGAATAAAGTATTATTCAGAAATTTCTAATGAGTCTAAAGGAGCAGAAGCCAACTAAAGATCAGAAATAATAATATATATCTAAGCATTGACAGGTATAATATATATCTAAGTATTGACAGGTGAAAAGCAGAAGTTGCTAGCTAACTGAAATTGTAAGCAGAGGAAATATCGAAATAACTATAGGAGACAAATTGTGTTAACGATGGTGAAAGATCGGATATTGGACAAAGGGGGTTCCTGGAACATGGGAAGGACAGTGGTTTTAGGCGGTCCGGAAAGTTTATTAGATGATTAGGAAAGGGGCGTTGACGTATTGTATATGCCCAATATTGGAAACGGGAGAACCTACTACCAAATGATACGATCATTCAAAAAATATTAGAACGTGCTGAAATGTATATGCTTACCTTAGAAATCAAGGATAAGGAGACAACAGATTATTATGAGATATGGAACCAATGCTATGTTTGGTTAGATCAGAGAATAAAAGGGTAAGAAACTATGTAACAATTGTAAATAAATGTAAAAATAGAAGACACAGTACTGTTAAGAAAAATAATAATAATAATAAATAAATGTATTTTGTTAAAAAAAAAAAAAGGAAAGGGGCGTTGAGTGCGATAGTGGAGGGGGGAATCTGCGTTGGAGGTAGGATATAAAAATGTGTCAAACAGCTCTTTAAGGTGTGGCTGAACTCCTGTGTGTGTTTCAGTCCACCAGGCCTTTGCAAACGCTTCTTTTGAATAAAACTTTGTTGCTGGAATTCCAAGTGAGTTTTGTTTGTTTGGGGATCTTGAGCCACGTTCCAAAGAACTTGGGGGCTCCTCCGGGATATCCAAACGGTCCCTGGATCACCGGGAGTGGCCACCCCTAAGGGGACAGGCGCCACGTCGATTTTGACAGTCTCCTGAAAGGTGACCACCCCCGGCCCAGTACCCGTGAAGAACCGGACACTAAATAGTGATTTCCAGGAACAAAGAAGATCAGGTCATTTTTGGGGGGATGCCCCGAGGGTCCTGGAAGACTGGCAAGACATACATGCACTAGGTGTGAATGTCCCGAGGGTCTGAAGGACTGGCAAGGCGAGGAGGTGGGTCAAGTACCAACTGCCGGGTATTTTCACAGTTACCCTGGCGGCTGGGTGGGCAGGCTGGTGTGAATCTGAGACCTGTGAGACTGTGACTGAGACACCCTGAGAGCCATAAGGGCTGGCAAGGTGAAGTGAGTGCGGACTCTTGAGTACCTGATTTCCATACCTCCGTGAGGAGATTGGTGGGGAAAAAGAGGAAGCGGCTTGGTGAAGCGAAAAGTGGTCTCACTAGGTTGGTAAGGATAAGAGAACCAGACGGTAACCACTAATGTGGAATAGACCTTCCAAGAAGCCACAGAAGGATCAAAGAGGGGAGTCCCTAGGCCAGGGAAAAGGAGATAAAAATGTGGGAAAGGGAGATAATGTTTACATCCCTCCTCACAGTCCCCTGGGAAAGATCCTGGCTGGATGGAATCATCCTCCTTATAGTAGAATGGTAAAAGATTTAGATAAAGACCTGATGATTCAATAATATTATTTTATTTGGGGACAGAAACAAATAGATGAGGGAACTCAGTGGCCATGGTTAGGTAGTTTTAATTATTTTATTTGCCAATCCTTGTATGAATATATATTTGCTAAAAAGGAAAAGGGGATAAGGTGTCCCCTGGAAAGTTCCTTAGGGCAAGGTTGGCAGAATAAACTATATACTTGATGTAAAAGTAAAAGTATTATGATAAAGTATTGCTGTTTTAAATACTACGAGGATGGGATGGATTCATCTGGAAAATACACCTGGGATAAGAGTAAAGGTACCATAACTCAATATTGTTATTTTGAGTGGCCAAGAAATCCTATTAAAAGCATTAGTGCATTTTGCTCAAAATATGGAAGTTTTAAAAATTGCCTATGTCAAGCACTAAACATATAGGTTAATAAAAGAAGTTTATATGCCTGTTGGATCCCAGGCAATATATAGTCCATTTTTGTTAGAGGAGTGTGCGGGTAGCGTATGTGTGTCTGTCTGTGTTGTGTCTAATAATAATAATTAATAAAAAGGCCTTACTTAAAAACAAAGAAGATTAGGGGTGCCCGAGGCACTTGATTGAGGGGGTCCTACAAAGAGCCTTGGATAAATTTATTCGTAGGTCCATACCTGACTGAAATGATGTTTTTAGTGGACACTGGAGCATCTAAAACATCCATTAGTGAACTACCAAAAAGGTTTAAAATTGAAGAACGAAATAATTAGAATTTCGGGGGTAAAAGGGGAAGACTTTGAGGTCCAGAAAACTAATGAAACAAAAATTAGAGGACCATGGGGAAAGGAACTGTCAATGGAACTTTTATATGTCCCAGAACCAGGGATAAACTTGCTGGGGAGGGATGTTTTGAGTCAAATGGGGATAACAATCAGATTTAGGGAACACTCAGGAGTCTTTGTTTTAACTGATGAAGATATCCAAGACATAAATCCTGCAGTGTGGGTCAATGAAGGAAATAGGGGAGGATTGCAAATAACCCCCCCTCAAAATAGAATTAAAAGAAGGGTGTGGGCCAGTAAGACAGAAACAATACGATATCTCCTTGGAAGGGAGGAAAGGCTTACAACCAGTTATTGATAATATATTAAAGGATGAATTATTGGAAGAGTATCTAAAAATAAATTACAATATGTAGAATGAGAGGTGAAATATTTAGGACATTTAATAAGTGAAGGTAAAAAGAGAATCACTCCAGAAAGAATTGAGGGAATCACAACCACCCCTTTGCCTAAAACTAAAAGAGATCTGAGGAAATTCTTAGGTCTCATAGGATATTGTAGACTGTGGATAGATAATTATGCACAACAAACTAAGTCCTTGTATAGTAAATTATTAGAGGAACAACCATGGAAATTAGTCTGGGTATCAGAAGAGGAACAAACTTTTCAAAGACTAAAAGAAAATTTAGCTAAGTCTCCAGTTCTGGCTTTACCAGACCTGGACAAACCTTTTCATTTATATGTAAATGTAGATGAAGGTACAGCATTGGGTGTATTAACTCAAAAGGAAAAAGGGATTCAAATGTAGAATTAGAACATTTCTGCATAGATATTATAGACTTACAAACTAAAATAAGAAACGATTTGCAGGATTCTCCACTAGAAAAAGGACTACATTGGTTTATAGATGGGTCATCTTGAGTAATAGAAGGGAAGAGGCAAAACGGCTTTGCAATTGTAGATGGGATTAACAAGACTCTGGTAGAGGCTGGAAGCTTGCCTAAATCTTGGTCGGCTCAAACCTGTGAATTGTACGCCCTTAGACAAAGTCTGAAATTATTAAAAGGAATATCTGGCACTGTTTACACTGACTCTAAATATGCCTGTGGAGTAGTCCATACATTTGGAAAAATTTGGTTAGAAAAGGGATTGGTGAATTCAAAAAGAAAGGAATACAGAAGGAAAATGGATATTACCTGATGGAAAGCAGGTGTTGAATAAAGCCATAACACGTGAAGTAATCCAAACGCTCCAAGAGGGCTTTAGTAGATGTATTTCTGAAAGGTATGGCTACAGGAGAGTTTTCACTGTTGTGAAACAAATAACAGTCGGATGTCTCATTTGCAAGAAAGTTAATAGGCAAGCTCTAAGAGCAACGGAAATGGGGGGGGGAAGAAGTTCATTGTCTTTTGAACAGCTCCTTGAAATTATAATAATAGTTGATTTATCAAGAGAAAGTATGAAATGAAATATCTGTATGTGAAAGTGTTTATACAAGCAGTTTGAATGGAAGTGAATGTGTGGATATGCTGATCCTGTGTGTGTGTGTGTGTGAGTTTCTCCCCACCCCAACTGCAGATTTTTTTTTTGTGTTGCTGTAAAAGTGAAATGGAAAGGCAATAGCAAGTGTTTGCATGAGAAGAGTCCCATGGAGGATGTGTGAGAGAATTCATGGAAAATGCATGTGAAAAAGAGAAAACTATTTTGTTAGTGGTGAGATTTTTGTGTAATTTCTTCTTTTCCTGTCTCTTCCCCCGCTGGCTGTGTTGCTTTAAGAGCAAGAGAGACAGAAAGGAAAAAGGGGGTCTGATCTTTTTAACTATTTTTTTTTCTCTGCTTAGAATTCTGGTTTGAGGAAGGTGGGGTGGATGTGATATTTAATACCCATTCCTGCAGTAAGCAATAAGGTTATTTTTTTAAATAAATGAAATATGAGAAGAACTTGAATACACCTATATATCCATTAACCAATAGAAATGACTTTGAATTGTTTTGTTTAGATTTATAAATGATTTAACCTATTTAATGGAAATTTGTTTCCATCTGAATGGAATCTGATTAAATTGGAATTTGACTAAATTTATATTAAAAGCAAAGAGTTGATACTAGAGTTTGATACAAAACTATTTCAGTAACTCAGAATATCTTATTAAGCTTGTTTGTTTATTTATTTTGTGGAGTTGCTTTTTTGTTGTTGTTTTATTTTTTTATGTTTTTATGTCTGTGTGCAGGACACACTGATAAAAAAAATAATATTAAAAGAATTGAAGGAATTGTAATTCAACCCTTGTTTAAAACGAAGGAGTTGAGAAAATTTTGGAGATTATAAATGAGGTATGTTGTTTTGAATAAAGATTTGTATGCAAACAAACTCAAGCAGAGTTTGGTGAGCGCTCCTTTGTTGGCTCTTTAGTAAGCAATTTGTTTGTAAATATGGACAAAGGAATGGCTAGGGGAGGGATAATTGATACTTTTCTATGGTTAATATATGTTTGGTTATATGATAAGTATGATATGTAGACAAATACATAAAATGTTCTATAACATCTAATGGTGAGGCTATTTCAATGCATTCAAGTTGATTTTAAATTACCTCAAGTGGGAAATTCCACAATATGAAACTAATGACATGTTTATAAAGAATTAGATACTGGGGCTGTTTTCTGCTTTGTCTTATCTCAGGAAGCCAGGATTGTTAGCCCAGAAACCTCTGAGAAGACCCTCCGTGAATAAAAATCACCAAAAACTGATATGGTCATTGTGGGGTGAAGAAATAATAGCCTGGGTTTGTTTGTGATTTTTCTCATTGCAGGAGTAGCAGCTTTCTGGCTTTTTTGATCTGAGTGGTGACCTATGTTATTCCATCCAAGGATTCCAGAAGAAGCTGTGGACCTCCGCATTCTACAAACTTCTACATAATGTGTTGGTTCTGTGTCATTGAATGCTGTTGTTCTTATCACTGTTGTGATTGTGGACCAGTCTGTCCCTGTGAAGAACTTTGTGACATAGTTAATAGTGGAGGATTGGTTAAAAATATGTAAAGGTCTGACATCAACAGACTCTTTAGCCCACATACCCAATTATAGGAGAAATTGAAATTTAGACAGCAGAAACACAACCTGACCTAAATTCAGTTATATTGGGAGATAGTGATATTCAAATTCCATGGGATATAGAATAGATTGTGTCTGAGGGATAATGATGAGGAAGACCAACAGAAAAGTCAGATACTGGAAAATCTCAGAGAGGTAGAACAAGAACTATCAAAGTGGATGAAAATCCCTTTATAACTGGGATCATTATAGCTTAGGCTTGCTTACCAATATATAAGTATAAACTGTAGCCCATATATGCAAAGTGTATTTTTGTTTGTTTGTTTGTCTATAAATTTCTGAAATAATAAAAGAGAGGGTGGATTGAAAGGAATAAAGTATTATTCAGAAATTTCTAATGAGTCTAAAGGAGCAGAAGCCAACTAAAGATCAGAAATAATAATATATATCTAACTATTGACAGGTATAAATGTGAAAAGCAGAAGTTGCTAGCTAGCTGAAATTACAAGCAGAGGAAATATCGAAATAACTATAGGAGATAAATTGTGCTAACGATGGTGAAAGATAGGATATTGGACAAAGGGGGTTCCTGGAACATGGGAAGGACAGTGGTTTTAGGCGGTCCGGAAAGTTTATCGGATGATTAGGAAAGGGGCGTTGAGTGCGATAGTGGAGGGGGGAATCTGCGTCGGAGGTAGGATATAAAAATGTGTCAAACAGCTCTTTAAGGTGTGGCTGAACTCCTGTGTGTGTTTCAGTCCACCAGGCCTTTGCAAATGCTTCTTTTTGAATAAAGCTTTGTTGCTGGAATTCCAAGTGAGTTTTGTTTGTTTTGGGATCTTGAGCCACGTTCCAAACACGCAGGGTGCCTCAGAGGGTGGGCCAGTTCCTGGGAGGCCCAGCGCAGACCATGCATGAACTGGAGAGGTGCTGCTGTGTGGTACAAAGCTTCAGCTGCCCCAGCCTGGCTCTGCAGTGCAGTTCTTGTTGGTGGAAGCACTGGGGCCTAGGCCTGAAGTAGGGGCCTGGGGTCTTCAGCTGTCTCACCCAGCTGCCATCACCCAGGCCTCGATTTCAGCCCTAGCACCACCATTGCCTCTCAGGAGCGCTGCCCAATTCCACATATCTGCCTATGTTTCTCCTATCTAAGCCACCCAGCAGAAAAGTCCTTGGCTTTAGGGCTTTAGGGCCTGCTGCAGTCTCCCGGGGCCCTACATTAGTCCTAGCACCACCATTGCCACTCAGAAATGCCAGCTCACATTGTTCTCCAAGGCCTCTGACCCTTGGGGAAGAGTGTGATTGGCCCCATCACCCATCACTCCTAAGAATCTGCCACACCTTCAGGTGTTTTTCTCCTGCTGTTGAGAGGCCCACATGGCCTATCCCAGGGGTAGGCAACCTTGGCTCTTTTATGACTCGTGGACTTCAACTCCCAGAATTCCTGAGCATTAAGCATATAGGTTAATAAAAGAAGTTTATATGCCTGTTGGATCCCAGGCAATATATAGTCCATTTTTTTTAGAGGAGTGTGCAAGTAGCGTATGTATGTCTGTCTGTGTTGTGTCTAATAATAATAATTAATAAAAAGGCCTTACTTAAAAACAAAGAAGATTAGGGGTGCCCGAGGCACTTGATTGAGGGGATCCTACAAAGAGCCTTGGATAAATTTATTCGTAGGTCCATACCTGACTGAAATGATGTTTTTAGTGGACACTGGAGCATCTAAAACATCCATTAGTGAACTACCAAAAAGGTTTAAAATTGAAGAACGAAATAATTAGAATTTCGGGGGTAAAAGGGGAAGACTTTGAGGTTCAGAAAACTAATGAAACAAAAATTAGAGGACCATGGGGAAAGGAACTGTCAATGGAACTTTTATATGTCCCAGAACCAGGGATAAACTTGCTGGGGAGGGATGTTTTGAGTCAAATGGGGATAACAATCAGATTTAGGGAACACTCAGGAGTCTTTGTTTTAACTGATGAAGATATCCAAGACATAAATCCTGCAGTGTGGGTCAATGAAGGAAATAGGGGAGGATTGCAAATAACCCCCCTCAAAATAGAATTAAAAGAAGGGTGTGGGCCAGTAAGACAGAAACAATACGATATCTCCTTGGAAGGGAGGAAAGGCTTATAACCAGTTATTGTTAATTTATTAAAGGATGAATTATTGGAAGAGTATCTAAAAATAAATTACAATATGTAGAATGAGAGGTGAAATATTTAGGACATTTAATAAGTGAAGGTAAAAAGAGAATCACTCCAGAAAGAATTGAGGGAATCATAACCACCCCTTTGCCTAAAACTAAAAGAGATCTGAGGAAATTCTTAGGTCTCATAGGATATTGTAGACTGTGGATAGATAATTATGCACAACAAACTAAGTCCTTGTATAGTAAATTATTAGAGGAACAACCATGGAAATTAGTCTGGGTATCAGAAGAGGAACAAACTTTTCAAAGACTAAAAGAAAATTTAGCTAAGTCTCCAGTTCTGGCTTTACCAGACGTGGACAAACCTTTTCATTTATATGTAAATGTAGATGAAGGTACAGCATTGGGTGTATTAACTCAAAAGGAAAAAGGGATTCAAATGTAGAATTAGAACATTTCTGCATAGATATTATAGACTTACAAACTAAAATAAGAAACGATTTGCAGGATTCTCCACTAGAAAAAGGACTACATTGGTTTATAGATGGGTCATCTTGAGTAATAGAAGGGAAGAGGCAAAACGGCTATGCAATTGTAGATGGAATTAACAAGACTCTGGTAAGGCAGGACATAAAACAAGACATAGGTCATAAAACAGGACATGAGTCTTAAATGTGTGTATTAGTTAGAACAAGCAAAAAGGAAGTGTAAAATGTCAAACCACAAGTTCATCTGTCGGTCACATATGAGTGTCAAGCATGAAGCTCTGTTACAAGTAACCACATATGTCTCGCTTCTATGTCTCGCTCTCGCTGGTAGCTAACCACAAATGAACTGCCGGAAACTTAGATGCTTTGGCAAGACACCTGTGACCTCGATCCACGAGGGGGACAAGATATTTAGCTACTTTAGCATAGCAACAGGGGGGCTAACGGGGCTGTAATTCAAGTAACCAATCAATGCTAACAAGTTACATTTCCGTGTTTTGCTGCTTCTAAAAGAGTATATATGTACTTGTTGTTCCATGAGAAGGTGTTCAGTGGTTGTTATGATTTTTGCTCTGAACCTTTGCGCAAATAAACCAACTTCTTTTGATTCCATGGTCTGAATCCTGTGATTTTCTGCAACATTTTTATGGCGACTCCGCCGGGACTTGGAGCGATATTTCGCTGAGGACGGCACGGACCGACTGGTGCCCAATCGGGGCCGTCACGCTAAACCTTCAGCTGGCACGGATGATTTCTCCGGAAGGAGGCGGATGGCACCGGAGGGGTATTTGGTGGACAACCGACCGATCCAAGAACCTGAACGGAATCAAAACAAGTCACAAAACAAAGCCGGTTGGAAAAGAAGATGCCTGCAGGCAAGTATTGTGGAATTGTAGGCCCATTCGTTTTGAGAGTGGAAGAGGGGGCTTGATCACCCCCCTGGGTCCGGGATCGGCGCATCCTAAAGAGGCCCAAGAGCTGTTGTGTGGGTGGTTAAGCCATTACAGTTCCTGTTGGTGACCGTTGGAACGTCCGGCATCACAGGTCAGTGGCAGTGTCTTAGAAAATGGGTGGTGAAGGAAGTGTCTCTCGGACACCTCTTCAGTGTATGTTGAGGAATTTTAAGAAAGATTTTAGGATGCAACGTAAGGCTGAATTGCTGGCAGCTGCATTGTCAGGCAATTCCAGAACCCTAAGAAGGAATCAGTGTGTTTTGTGTAAGGAAGAGGGACATTGGCAACGTGAATGTCCTAAAAGGTTTGAACTGGAAGAATAGAACAGGGATGTGGACATCTATTAGATGTGGACATCTAACTCGATGATTTGCTGAACAAAATATAGATTTATTCCTATAATCTGCTTCTAAATTTTGAGGCTTAAAAGGGGGGATGTAATTTTGTTTTAGAATCACTGAACCGGAAAAGATTCTATGAAGCAGATATTTCTTTGATAAAGAAAGGAGACGGGGAAATTGCACACATTTGTTATTTCAATTTCTACCTTACTTCTAATCAAACAAAGCATAAAACTCTTAAAGCCCAATATTAAAAACAGGTTGCAAACTTAGGTTATAGTATAAGTCAAAATATATGATTTCCAGGGAGAAGGAAGAGGAAAAATGTTTCGTCCATATGGATTCCAAGGAAGAGGTTGAGGCCAATTTCAAGAACAAGTGGAGGCCATAGGCTTGGCCGCTGCTGAACAATGGCCTGAGGACTGAAGGGGACCGGGTTTAAGTCAAGCCCCCCCCCGAACCCTTGGTCCGAATGAACATAGGGAGCAATAATGCGACCTTTTTAGTAGATACGGGGGCATCTAGATCTGTAGTTACTAAGTTATTGGCTCCCTTCTCTGCTGATGTCATAAATGTACAGGGAGTTGATGGCTCAGTAAATTGTCACCCTTTTCTAAAGCCCCTGAGATGTTCCCTAAATGGAAGGGACATTGAACACCAATTCCTATATATGCCTGAGTGTCCCATTCCCTTGTTGGGTCGAGACATGTTATGTAAAATGGGGGCAACTTTGCCATTTGAAAAAGACGAAATGGCACTAGTAATGAAACATCCTCCAGATGAGATGTGGCGAATAATGGTGGCCCAAGAGGTTCAAGTCCTCGATACTTGGCAGGAGATTGATGTGCCCTGCTTATGGGCAGAAGATAATCCGCCAGGACATGCAGTCCACCATACACCACTAGTCATTCAAGTGAAGCCTCTGGCAGTGCCTATTCGTCTCCGGCAGAGAAATTATCCTCGCCCCATTACACAAGCAATTCAAGATCATATTACCAAATACTTAAAGGCAGGCATTTTAACAACTATTCAATCTCCTTGGAACACCCCAATCTTACCCATCCCAAAGGCTGATGGCTCATTTTGACCAGTCCAAGATTTGCGTATTGTCAATAATGCTACAGTTACTGTACATGCTGTAGTGCCTAACCCATATACCCTCCTGAGCTTGATTCCAGCATCAGCTGTTTGGTTCTCTGTGGTAGATTTGAAAGACGCTTTCTTTATGATCCCAATACATAAGGATAGTCAGAAGCTGTTTGCTTTTGAGTGGGAAGACCCAGTAACAGGCCAGAGAAAACAATATGCTTGGACCAGACTTCCTCAGGGATTTAAAAATTCACCTACTCTTTTTGGCAATGCCTTGGCCTCAGACTTAGAAGACTTCCAGCCATGTGAGGAAGGAGATGTACTACTCCAATATGTTGATGATGTGTTAATAACTGGACAGACAAAAGAAACTTGTTGGGACAACACCAACCAACTACTTCATCTGTTGATGGACAAAGGATACCGTGCCTCAAGGGAGAAAGCCCAATTAGTGAAACCCCAGGTTAAATATTTAGGTTATACTATAAGACAAGGCCAGAGAGCAATAGGACATGAGAGAAAGGAAGCTGTGTGCCGAATTGCACAGCCAACTAATAGGAGAGAATTACGGGGTTTTTTAGGAGCAGCAGGATATTGTAGAATATGGATACCGAATTTTGCCCTGCTAGCCAAACCACTGTATGAGTCCACAAAGGGGGGAGAAAGAGAGCCCTTTATTTGGACGCGTGAACAAAAACAGGCTTTTGAGACTTTAAAAGTGGCATTATCTCAAGCTCCTGTTATGGGACTTCCCAACCTCGAGACACCTTTCAATTTGTATGTGGACTCAAAGAATAATATGGCTCTTGGAGTCCTGACTCAAGAAAAGGGAAGTTGGCAACAACCCATAGCTTACTTGTCAAAACAACTTGATGGAGTATCAAAGGGATGGCCACATTGTCTTAAAATTCTGGCAGCCACAGCTCTCCTGATAGAGAAAGCTAATAAATTGACTTTTGGACAACCAACTACAATCTATACCAGTCATGCAATTCGTGGAGTTTTGGAAACAAAGGGACATTTATGGATAACTAACTCCAGAATGTATAAGTATCAAGCTCTCCTCATTCAAAACCCTCAGTGACATTAAAGCAGACAAATGGCCTAAACCCAGCAACCCTATTGCCTATACCAGTTCCTAAAGTTGAACATAACTGTATGCAAGTGATAGAAAGTCAATTCTCATGTAGACCTGATTTAACTGATGTGCCACTGAAAACAGTGGACTATAATTGGTTTACTGATGGGTCAAGTTTTATTGCAACAGGAGAACGATATGCAGGCTATGCAGTTGTCTCACTTGATAAAGTCATAGAAAGTGGGCCACTCCCAAAAGGCACAAGTGCTCAAGCAGCAGAACTGTGGGCTCTAATAAGGGCACTGGAAAGAGCACAAGATGAAAGTATAAACATTTGGACTGATTCTAAATATGCATTCCTCACATTACATGTACATGCTGCAGTCTATAGAGAGAGAGGATTCTTAACAGCTGTAGGAAAAGAAATTAAACATCCTTTTTTGATTGAAAGACTTATAACAGCAGTCCTGGGACCAAAGAGGGTAGCTGTCATGCACTGTAAAGGACATCAAAAGGGACAAGATGAAGTAGCCCAAGGAAATAGAGCAGTTGATAGAGAAGCAAGGTTATCAGCAACCCGAAACAGCCAAGCTTACCCTGACATGACAGCTTATGTAGCATTGGAAATGCCAAAAGGACTGAGCCCTAGATATTCTAAAGCAGAGGAACTACAGGCAAGTGTAGATTTGCAAGGACACAGGCAGGGAGAGTGGTATGTACTCCCAGACGGTAGGATTTTTGTACCTGAGAATTTAGCCTGGCCAGTGGTAAAGGAAACTCATTCAACTACTCACATGGGAAAGAGTGCACTAGCTGAAGCCCTCCACCGTATTGTGTATATTAATCGTCTTCACTCACTATGTGCCCATGCAACTGAGAGATGTAACATTTGTGCCCAGGTTAATCCAAGACAAGGACCTATTCTTCCACCAGGAAGTCAGCCTAAGGGATATTATCCTATGGATTCATTGGCTGTTGATTTTACAGAAATGCCAAAATGTGGACTATATAAAGCAATGTGGGTCCTAGTGTGCAATTATTCAGGGTGGCCTGAATGTTTCCCAACCAAGACCAAGCAGGCACGAGAAGTGGTCAGAATCTTGCTCAAGAAGATTATTCCCAGATATGGAGTACCCTCATTCATATCATCAGATAATGGACCTGAGTTTGTACATCAAGTAAATGTACAATGTACATTGGCTAAATCCTTAGGGACCCACTGGAGGTTCCATTGTTCTTTTCATCCTCAATCAGGGAGGAAGGGCAGAGAGGATGCTATAAAGGAAAAGGTGACAAAGGTGTGCCTTGAAACTCACCTTAAATGGGTGGATGCTTTGCCACTAGCACTTTGGTCTGTGAGGTGCACCCCTCGAAAAGGAATTAGGCTATCTCCTTTTGAAATGATGTTTGGAAGACCCCCTATCATAAGTTCTAACTTGAAAAATCATATAGGGGACTTAAGTCAATTAGGAACTACATGGGTGAGTCAAATGGTGGGAGAGTTAAACAAGCAAATACAAGAAATCCAACAATATTGTGTGTTCCTCAGTCCACCATTTTTGAGTTACCCCCAGTCATAATATTCAAGTGGGAGACAAAGTATGGGTAAAACACTGGAAAGGGGAAAACTTGAAACCTAAATGGAAGGGCCCGTATACTGTGGTCATGTGTTCTCCACTTGCAGTAAAGGTGTTAGAATCCAAGTCTTGGATTCACTGGACTCGAGTTAAGCCCGCAGTTGATGAATATTGGGAGGCAGAACAGGACGAGGCCCGCCCTTTGTGGTATGATTGAAGAAGCACTCCCTATAACTGCCCTATCGGCAACAGGCAGGCAACATACGGGGCAGAAGAGGCCTTACTGGTGTCACTCCGGAAGCTGACCCTCTACGTACGGCTGAAGACAAGAATGAGAAAAACAGCTGTTAATGTGGTAGAAGTGGAGTGTGTGGTGTAGGTTAGATTTATTTCGAGGAATGGTAGTCCGACCATACATAGCCATAGGTGCAGTGAGTCTGGCCTTAGTGGGTCTGATCACCCTGGTTGTGACCTGTTGTATTGGACACCTTTTCTTCTGGAAACGTCCCAATCCCAAAGAAACAGGTGCTGCGCCTAAAAAGCACCTTGGGAGTGGGTCCTCTGTAGTATAGTAGGAGTCTTGGGAGTGTGGACATTATATTTAGCAAATAAGACTCGGCTGTGTGGCTCACCCAAGACTGACCCTGTCCTTTCCCAAATCACACCTAATCCCATCCATCTTCCTGATATGGTAATTTCATAATTGCAATTGCTCCCTTTGTTGTGGCTGTGAGTGTGAAACTGAGTGGGATATTGGGCTTGTAAGATAGAAAAGGAAAGAAAAGTTGACATTGACTCATTTTAGATTATCAAACATGAGTCTTCTATGGCTTTGGCTAATGTTTGCAAGTGGCATGTTGAGTAATAAGACCCTGAACGGTAGTCCCCAATGTTGTGAGAATGACCAACTAATTCCTCTCACACTTGAAGAAGGCTCCTGGGACGTTGAGGATCTCCAAGACAGGACATCATCAAGGTAGAAGGAGGGCCTCTGCGACAATTGAGAGAAGGGAAATACATACTGAAAATACTGGAACTAGGTCAGGCTTTGATTAATCAATCTGACCCTACTTTAGGCCAAAAAAATGCTGGCTGTGTTTGTCTGCATCTCCATCAGCCTATCATGCAGTCCCAGTTTCACCAGATCTTTGGGCAAAGACCAATGCCACCTTAGCTTTTGACAGGGGTGGCAGATGGGGAACCATCACTGTAGAGGCAAAATTTCATGGTGATTTCTATAATACGTTAGAAAAGCTGGGAGTTAGCCATCTTCCCATCGTTGGCTCTGTGGCTGTTGGTGTGGACCTCCTAGGGCCGCCCTCCTTATGTGTTAAAAGGAGTCAGGAACCTTGGAAGGGCACTTCAGTGGGATCAGAGACAGGAAATTACTGGCAAAACTGTCAAATAGAATTAACCATGAGCCCTTGGCGTAGACTTATGGATGTGAAACTAACTCGCAGCATTTCTCCTTCTGCACATCACCTATTCCAAAAGAAGGTCACCTTCTCGACTCCGCCACAACTGAGCTTTACAAAATGGGCAGGAAATGCTACTTTGATAAAGTGCCCAAGCCAATTTGAACCACCCCGATTCCCACTTTGGCTCTACAGTAAGCCCATGCAGAAATTCTGTATTCCATTTCCCTTTGGAAATGACAGCTCCCGTTATCTCCTTGAAGGCCCCTATCTCAGGGATGAAAAAAGAAACCCTTGTCAAAAACCTCCACTACAGCCGTTAACTGGCATGTTTATGGCTGGCACCTTGGGGGTCTGGAGTAATGAGAACGGTCATCGATTTCATGCCTTTTCCATGAACATGGCAGTGTGCTTAGAAGAAAATGGGGTATTTTTCTTATGTGGGGAAAAGGCGTATGTATGTACCAACTGGACTGGAACATGTACTCTGGTTCACCTCATCCCAAAGATGGGTGTTGTTAATGGGGAACAAGCCCTCCCTGTTCCTCTTATGGGACATATACAGAAAAGAGTGCCCCTAATAATACCATTATTAGCCATCCTAGGGATAGGCACTGCAGTTGGAACAGGTGTAGGTAATTTAGCCCATTCTGTAATACAGTTTCAGCAACTTTCTGAAGAATTTCAACAAAGCCTAAGCCAGATTGCTGGGACTCTGGTAGAAGTCCAAGATCAGATAGACTTTTTGGCAGCAGTAGTCTTACAAAACCGGCGTGCCCTAGACCTCTTGACAGCTGAGAAAGGAGGTTTGTGTCTGTTCTTGGGAGAAGAGTGTTGCTTTTACATGAATAAATCAGGAGTAGTCAGAGAAGTGGCAAAGGACTTGCAAGACAGAGCATCCAGAATTAAACAAGGAATGCAAGGAACTGACTCATGGTTCTCGTGGCTACCAGGCGCTGCCTGGGTCAAACAGATGCTGTTTGTGTTATTATGTGGAATAGCAGGACTAGCCTTCATCCCCTGTGTAATACCTTTAATCGGACAATTAGTTATGAGATCAGTGAAAGAAATCAGGGTTGAAAAGGAATTAGTTATGATAGAAGGATCCTTGGAAAATAGGTTCACCTCAGACCCAGGAAGGGAAAGTGAGGATCCAGACAGTGGGGTGTATGTACGGCTTACACCCTGGGGATTGGAGGATGTGCCTGAGGAAGATGATTTTTGAGAATCACTTTATGGATTTTTCACTCTTTCTTATTATTGCTATCTGCCTCTAGCATGAACTGGCAGCAGGAAACAGAAAGATGTGTGCCAGTCTAAAGTGTTAATCATGCCATATGTTATGCCTATCCATATATGCGTAAATTCTGCTCAGCTATCTTCGCTTGAAGCTCTGTTACAGGTAACCACATATGTCTCGCTCTCGCTGGTAGCTAACCACAAATGTGCTGCCGGAAACTTAGATGCTTTGGCAAGACACCTGTGACCTCGATCCATGAGAGGGGGACAAGATATTTAGCTACTTTAGCATAGCAACGGGGGCTAACGGGGCTGTAATTCGAGTAACCAATCAATGCTAACAAGTTACATTTCCGTGTTTTGCTGCTTCTAAAAGAGTATATATGTACTTGTTATTCCATGAGAAGGTGTTCAGAGGTTGTTATGATTTTTGCTCTGAACTTTTGCGCAAATAAACCAACTTCTTTTGATTCCGTGGTCTGAGTCCTGTGATTTTCTGCAACAATACAGCTGGGTTACTTGATGGATTGTCTTTTCCCTTATCAGCAGAATTTAATTTTTACAATTTTATTACTCCTTCCTGCCAGAACTCACCACACAAAATGAGGCATCAAGATAAAGAATCCAACACCAAAGCAACAGTACTTAATAGCCACTTAATATCTAAAAGGAAAGGTGAGCTAAATCTATGGCTAAGTTTGCATACAATGCAGGCATTGTTCCTGTAGCAGGTGATCTAACAAGAGTATACAAATGCAGTAATTCCCCTTGGTCAGTAGTTCTAGTTTTTCTGCTCCAATATAAGCATTTTTACCTATAAGCATTTCAGAATTATGTATAACTATTAGATTTTTGAGAATCGTCCTTCAATTCATAATGTATGTGTATGTATATGTGTATATCCGTGTGTGTCTACCCCCACCCACCCACATACAATCAACCTTGATATCTAGCAAAGAGAGTAGCCAGTAGTTTTTTAAAGTAAATTTAAACCTGCTAAAATACTTGGCCTGCATAATGGTCATCTTCATGCCATTTGTTAGTTCAATCTTCAGCCACCCAAAGCATGAATAATAACATTAATAATCTGCAAAGAAGTTGAAGAAACAGTGGACCACCTAGTTACCTGCTTCAGGATCACACAGACTGACTACAAACAGCACGACAAAGTAGCAATAACAATGCACTGGAATTTATGGATCACTTTGGGCAGTCTCTCTCTCTCTCTCTCTCTCCCCCTCCCCCAAACTATCTTACTGTACAGGGTGATTAATTGAAGGAACTCGGAGTGTGCCAACCCTACCAGATCAGTACTAGGGGAGACCAGTGGTCTCTCAAATGACCACGTAGGACTTTATAGATACCAACCAACACCTTTAATTGTACTTGAAAGCAAATTGGCAACCACTCAACCTCACAAAGCAGAGGTGTAATATGGGCCTATCGAAGCCTGCTCATCATAATCCATGCATTTGCAGTGAATAAACGAATGATCACTATTAGCTGTCCAAAGTTTGTCCACTTCTTTTTAACCATGTGTTGATCTCAAGCCATTCAAAGACAGGAGAACATGAGGGGAGTTTTTAAAATGGAGTAGCTGGTGTCCAGGCAATAAATTATGTATCAAGTTGCTGTTAAATGACACACAGCAGCCCCTAACCAATCTTGGCTAATCTCAGACAGGCTAAGAAAGGTGGGACTTGATGAGTGTTTGGATGGGAGACCACTGAAAAATCCAAGAAAAAAGGGGGGTAAACCTCTTCCATAAACCTGCTAAAAAAATTACATGGGCTATCCATATAGTCGTCAGGAGTTGAGATTGACTTGAGGGAGAACTGATTTTTTGCTAATGTGAAGAACCAAAAGCTGCTAATACAGGTAGTCCTCAACTTACAACAGTTTGCTTAGTGACCGTTCAAAGTTACAACGGCACTGAAAAATGTGACTTATGACTGTTTTTCACAGTTATGACCTTTGCAGCATCCCCATGATCATGCGATTAAAATTCAGATGCTTGGCAACTGGTTCATATTTATGATGGTTGCAGTGTCCCGGGGTCATGTGATCACCTTTTGTGACCTTCTCACAAGCCAAGTCAATGGGGAAGCCAGATTCACTTAACAACCGGGTTACTAACAACTGAGGTAATTCACTTAACAACTGTGGCAAGAAAGATTGTAAAATGGGGCAAAACTCACTTAACAAATGTCTCACTTAACAACAGACATTTTGAGCTCAGTTGTGCTCTTAAGTCGAGGACTACCTGCATAGGGTTACATTCACATGTACCCTGCATTAGAATATTTGTATGGCTACTGTTGTGTCCTGGGCCTTGCTGAGTCATTCAGCAAGGCTCAGGAAACCTGCAGGACAACTGCAGAGTCCCGGGCAGACCACGTGTTTGTGTGGGACCGGTTGCAGAGACCCGGGCAGACCACATGTCTGCCCGGGACCCAGACAGGCTGTCTCCAGCCTCGCGCGCATGCGCGAGGCGGGAGAATAGCCTGCATTCATTGGTTGAGCATCCCCTTTGCAAGGGGAGTATAAAAGGGCCTGTTGCCATTGTTCACTTGCTTCTGTTCAGTGAATGTATTCAATAAAGAACATCTTTTGTACCAACTGCCTCGTCTTCATGTCTGCTGTGCGAACAGAACATTGGCGATGAAGGTGGGATTCGCTGTTTGGAATCCCGAAGAAGCAGAAGTAGGTCTACTCACCTAGGCCGGGAAGAGAAGAGAAGCGCGGCGTCCAGGAGGAGCAGTCGCCGGCCAGCACACATACGCTGGAGGCGGGCTTGGCTTCGTCGGACCCCTTCTCAATTCCTTGCGGCGAGAGACGTGGACGAGGCCATTGAGAAAGAAGATGTCCAAGCTGGGCCGTCTCGGCGAATTCGACATCTCGCATCAGGAACGCTGGAGCTCGTATGCAGCTCGCGTTGAAAACTATTTCAGAGTAAATAAAGTCCAGGAAGACGGCCTGAAAGCGGCTACCTTGCTGTGTGTCTGTGGGCAAGAGACTTTTGAAATCGCTGAAAATTGGAATCAATCGCGTACGCCGATTTGAAGAAGATGCTGCGAGAACACTTCGAGCCCAAGCTCTCGATTATAGCTTGGAGGCATCAGTTTGAGCAGAGGGACCAGCGGCCCGGCGAATCAGCTGCGGATTTCATCGCGGCCTTGAGGCAGGCCGCACGACCATGTGCGTTTCAAGATTTGGAGGAAAGGCTCCGAGATAGACTTGTGTGAGGGTTGCGAAGCCGCGAAGTACAGCAAAAGCTGTTTGCAAAGACGGATGTCACTTTTCAAGATGCCTTACGAGAAATCGCAGCAGAGGAAGCAGCCGGAGGCGCAGTGAAGGCCTTGCGGTCTATGAAGATTCATCCAGCGGCCGTCCCGGTCCACTAAGAGGCCGCGTGTGAGGCCTCTGGAGAAGACTCCAAGGAGGAAGAGGTGGACAAGATTCAGCCATCGGCGGAGAGACGACTGCCGGATCGCAGAGGGCCACCGCCCACATCCCTTCGCTGTTTCGGCTGTGGGGGCCACCACAGGAGGGCTGACTGCCGATTTTGATCTGCTGTCTGTCGAGCGTGCGGAAGGCAAGGCCATATAGCATCAGCCTGCATGGGTCGTCCAAAGAACAGGTCCCCCGAATTGCCTCTGAAAGGTACCAAGGTCCCCAGCCAAAACAGGGTGGGCTTTTGCGCGTCCCGGAGGGGGGTGTTCAACACAGGAAATCATAGGCCCCTTAAGAAAAAGCTGTGCATAGATGTGAAGCTGCAGGGAGTTCCCCTGGCTATGGAGCTGGACACAGGGTCCGCTCTTTCTATTATCTCAGTGGACATGTTTAATAAGATTTGCTCCTGGAGTGGCTCTTGGGTCAGGCTCACTGATTTCCAGAACACGCGAGTAAGCGTGAAGGGGGAAGCCACGCTCAAAGTGCAGCAAAAAGGCTTCAATGGATTATTGAATGTAGTGGTTGTTGGGGGTGATAGAACGAGTCTTATAGGACTCGATTGGTTCGAGGCACTTGGGATCCAAGTGACTGGTCTGAATCAGCTGCAAACAGCTAGCCTTACAGGAGTATGTAAGGAGTTTGCTGATGTGTTCAGCTCAGAACTTGGCTCGTACAAGGGGCCTCCCATTGCATTAAAATTGGATCCAAGCATTACACCCGTAAGGGTTAAGCCAAGGAGGGTGCCTTTTGCCTTAAAGAGCAAAATTGATGCTGAGTTGGACAAGCTGCTCCAACAAGGCATTCTGGAACCTGTGGACTCTAGTCCATGGGAAACCCCCATAGTAACTCCACTGAAATCCAATGGGGAAGTCCGAATCTGTGCAGACTATAAATGCACTTTGAATAAGGCTTTACAGCAGCATGCATATCCGGTGCCCGTGGTGAGCGACATTTTGGCCTCACTGAAAGGAGGGAAGTACTTTGCCAAGCTTGATTTGGCTCAAGCCTATCAACAGTTACCTGTTGATGAGGCGACTGCTGAGGCACAAACCATAGTCACGCACAGAGGTGCGTTCAAAGTAAAGAGGCTGCAGTTTGGGGTCAATGTAGCCCCTGGCATTTTTCAAGGGGTGATGGAGCGAACGCTCAGAGGGATTCCCGGGGTCTGCCCCTATTTTGATGACATCCTCATTGCAGGAGAGTCATCAGGGAACTTGGCCGAAAGGCTGAGGGCTGTCTTGCTGCGTTTCCGCCAAGCTGGGCTGAAACTACAGCAAGACAAATGTAAAATAGGGGTGACATCCACCGAGTTTTTGGGGGTCCGCATTGATGCAGATGGCATCCACCCTGCAGAGTCCAAATTCCAGGCCATCCAACTGGCCCCTAGTCCCCAGTCAAAAACAGAACTTCAGGCTTTTCTGGGCCTCTTGAATTTTTACCATTCCTTTCTCCCCCACAAGGCTGCTGTGGCCGAGCCGCTGCACAGGCTCTTAGACAAACAGGCTCCCTGGGCATGGACAAGAGTCCATGAGGAGGCTTTTAAAAAAGTCAAGGCTTTGCTATCCTCCAATGCTGTACTGGCTCATTTCAATGAGCAGTTGCCTGTGTGCATTGCATGTGATGCTTCCCCTTATGGGGTAGGAGCAGTGCTAAGCCATCTCAAGGAAGATGGAACGCAGGTCCCTGTGGCCTATTATTCTAGGACCCTCTCATCTGCAGAGTGTAATTACGCGCAGATTGACAGGGAAGCCTTGGCAATAATCTCAGGCATCAAGAAATTTCATGATTTCTTGTATGGACGCCATTTCACGGTCTATACCGACCACAAGCCTTTGCTAGGGTTGTTTACAACCAACAAACAAACTCCTCAGATTATATCTCCTAGAATGCTGAGATGGTCTATCTTCTTAGCAGCTTATGATTACACCCTGGTTCACAAACCAGGTACTGAGATGGGCCATGCTGATGGCCTAAGCAGGTTACCTCTTAAACAAATAGAGGCAGACCCTGCTCCTGCTGTGCATATTCTGTCTATTCAGGACTTACCAGAATCTCCCCTCAATGCTAGGGATGTGGCTGCTGAAACTGCCACTGATCACACGCTTGCATGCGTGCTGACATGTGTGTTGTCAGGATGGCCTGACACATGTCCTGGTACTGCTTTCCAGAGTTTCTGGCGCAGGAAGCACGAATTGTCCACATTCAAGGGGTGTATCCTGTGGGGCAACGAGTAGTCATCCCGGCCTCATTGAGGACTAGAGTCTTGCTCTCTCTTCATGAGGGACATCCGGGAATAGTGAGGATGAAGGCGCTTGCGCGCAGCCATCTTTGGTGGCCTGGACTCGATAAGGACATCGAGGCCCAGGTTCAGGGATGTCAAGTGTGCCAGCAATCACGGCCAGAAATGCCCCAGGCCCCTGTACATAGGTGGGAGGAGACACTCACTCCATGGTCACGTGTCCATATAGATTATGCTGGGCCCTTTCAGGGGCAATTCTTCCTCCTCCTTGTGGATAGCCATTCCAAGTGGCTAGAGGTTGTTCCTGTGTCCTCCACCACTACTGCCAGGACCATCCAGGTGCTCAGAGGAATCTTCGCTTCCCATGGCCTTCCTGATGTTTTAGTTTCAGACAATGGTCCACAATTTACCTCTTCTGAGTTTCAGGCATTCCTCCAAGCCAACATGATCCGGCATGCCACATCTGCTCCTTTTCATCCTGCCACCAACGGTCAGGCTGAACGCATGGTGCGCACCACGAAAGACGCATTAAAGAGAATCACTCAAGGACCCTGGCATCACAGGTTAGCTGCTTTTCTTCTCACACACCGCACCACACCATGCACAGCTACTGGAAAGAGCCCAGCTGAACTCCGCTGGGGTCGCAGACTCATTACCAAGCTGGACAGGCTTCACCCAGACCGGGTGGCTTCACAGATGTCGCAGCTGCGGGCACCTAGGAGACTTCAAGTGGGTGATCCGGTTTGGACCAGGAACTATGGGCAGGGGCATCTCTGGGTACCTGCTGTAATCTCTAAAGTCTCTGGACCTCTGTCATACGAAGTGGTCTTAGAGGATGGGCGTGTCCTACGGCACCATATAGACCAGCTGTGTTGGCGGCTTCCAGGCCGGAATTCCTCCCCTGACTCCGCTCTCGGGGGGGAGGAGGACCCCAATTACGATCGTGGATCACAGTCTCTCCAAGCAGGGGGATCTCCAAATGCTCCAGATGAGGGTCTTGCCATGGAGGCGGATCCTGACTCTGGCATAGACGCAGGGGGGGTCTGCCATGGAGGCGGCTCCTGACTCTGGCAGAGGTCCCTGGCTTAGGGCAAATGGCCGTAAATCGGCTACTCAGGGCACCCCTGCTGCTGGCCTTGGGCCTGAAGGACATTGCTCCCAAGGGGAGTTCCAAGGGTTTTCGGGGAACTCCACCCCACCAAGGAACTCGGGGAACTCGACCCGTCCAAGGAAATCTGGTTTGGGTTTAGCGGATCCAGCCAGTCAGCAGTCAGGGGAAACCCCTGAGTCTTCTGGGCGACAAAGTCCTGGTTTGTTGTGCGCAAGCCGGGAGCAAGCACTCCAGGCACCCAATTCACTTCCCCCAAATGTCATCACACCCGTCCCTACTATGGATCCACGAAGATCGGGGCGGATTAAGGCCCCGCCTAATATTTGCAAGAGTATGTGAGATCCTGCAAGGCCCATGTTATCTAAGAGTGAAAGAACGTGGATTGATTTAGAATCCCACTGGGAAAAGGTTACTTGGGGTACGGGGAATAGCCTGGCTGCTGTTTGGGCTGATTGTGACATGGTGCTGTCAAGTGACAGGGACAGCGTTGTCCAAGCCAAGGGGGGAGGGGTGTTGTGTCCTGGGCCTTGCTGAGTCATTTAGCAAGGCTCAGGAAACCTGCAGGACAACTGCAGAGTCCCGGGCAGACCACGTGTTTGCCCGGGACCGGTTGCAGAGACCCGGGCAGACCACATGTCTGCCCGGGACCCAGACAGGCTGTCTCCAGCCTCGTGCGCATGCGCGAGGCGGGAGAATAGCCTGCATTCATTGGTTGAGCATCCCCTTTGCAAGGGGAGTATAAAAGGGCCTGTTGCCATTGTTCACTTGCTTCTGTTCAGTGAATGTATTCAATAAAGAACATCTTTTGTACCAACTGCCTCGTCTTCATGTCTGCTGTGCGAACAGAACAGAACCTTTGTACTTTTCATAGATATTTTGTATGATCTTCCATATGAAGAATGGCAAAGAACTGTTCATAAAGCAGTTCCTTTGTATTGAAGCAGCTCTTCATGTCTCTGTACTGTTAGGTTAATTCTACAAAATTATTTCTCAGTTGTTCATATATTAAAGTTTATGTGCCAATAAAAACAATTGTTCCAGTCACCATCATGATTCTGTGGTTGAAAGTTAACAAGAAGATACATGATTGTGTGGAGAAACTTCAAGGAGACAGTAGCTTCTTCTATTTTGGCTGTTCACTTCTGTCCACTGCTGGGAATTCTGACAGTTGGTCTGCACAATTAGATTGTGAAAGTTGACAAAATGCACTGCTACCAGATACCTTTATCTTTTTGAGAGTGTAGTCTTCATTCATTTAAGATTTCTTCCCACCCATAAACTATTCATTAGCAGTTCTAAATGCAAAGCATGTTGCATTTTTGTCATAGTGGTTTTAATTAAAAAAAATAATTTTAATAATTTAATTTAAAACCAGATTAATTTAAACTGATTTAGCTAGTTTAGAGTCCCAGGGATTTCTCCATCTCCAGGCCGAAGCTAAAGCAGAAACAAACAAACAAATGGAAGAGGCAGGGAAAATTATAATATGTGCTTTTATTATAATTGTCTGTATCCCCGGTTTTTCAGAACGCTAGTCAGAGGAGGGTTGCAAACTGGAGAAATTACAAATTAAGGTTGTCTACAGGCCTGCTTGATGCCATAATGTGGTTTCTTCTCCATCAGTGACACTGTAGCACTGACAATTTTTTATGGTTGCAGGAAATCTAGAATCATAGCTTAGGACCACTAGATGCTTGACGTCCCAAAGAAATATGGTCATACATATGAGACCCTTTAAAATAAACTCACAAAGCCACTTTAACAACAATTGCATGTTTCTTTTCCATTACTTTTTGGAAAGGGCAACAGAAGGATCTTATCTTTATTGCAACACTAGACAATCCATGACTTTCTGGTCATCCCTTCAGAGATAATTCTTTACCAGATTCCTCAATCACTTAAACAATAGCAGAGCAAAAATAAAGTGCTACCTTCACTGAAAAGTTGGGATACATTCACAGATGTATCTGCCTTGAAAATAGCCCATGGTGAACTGTATAGCACAGTAAAACATCAGCCCAGGAAATGTTTTATGGTAGCTTGTATTATAACATAAACTGTTTTATGATAATTTTTTTGTCAGAATAACAGAGTTGGAAGGGACCGTGGAGGTCTTCTAATCTAACCTCCTGCTCAAGAAGGAAACGCTATACCATTTCAGACAACTGTCATAAAATCTTTCATAAAATTTGCTAAATTTTAATTCCAGGAGAGTCATGGGTTCTAGAGTTTGGATGCATTTTGTAAGTTAGCCCATTAGAGGTATTTTGGTTCAAAACGTCTTGCCCTATGATGCACTGTTTTGCCCAGTAAAATGTTACAGAAATGAGAGTTTTAGTAGTATATATAGATTGTCTTGAGAGGACTTCCTTTCCAAATTGGGGTGGCATGCTAATAATCCTTTTCATTCTGTGGTTTATTTTTGTTTCCTCTAAAATGCTCTCATATATTTTGACATGTTTTGGCTGATATAGATCACTTTTGATAATTTAGCCAGGCCAAATCAGCTTACTTCCCCCACTTCCTTCTGGCTCCAACCTCCTGGGACTATAGCTCCTAGAATTACCAATTGGTATTCTGGGAATTTTAGTCTGAAACATTGCTGACCTCCTTCTTAAAATTCATTGTCATTGCTCAGGTGGATTCCTGATGGATTCTCAGAAGCACGATTCACATCTCTTGCTGCTGCCAGCCCTGACTTAATTGTGCCGTCTATCCAACCATGAGCTTTGGCCGTATGCTCCCCTGCAAAGTAGATTCTGCCTACAGGTGTCCTGAGTGGTTCACTAAAATGTTGAAACTGGTAGGGAGTGAAGGTGGTTATAGAACCCATAGCATACTTATCCAGGCTCCATTTTTTAATCACTGAGGGATAACAGAAGGCCTGGATCTCTTTCTTGGGCAGCTGATGGATGTATGAAAGGTCGTTAATGACAATATCACCACACTCCTTGAAATCAAGAGCTTGAAAGAAATTGGCATCATCAGCAAGGACATAGGCTATAATAACCCCAACTCCACTAGTAAAGTTATGGTTGGGGTAGTAGATGAATCGGGATGGAAGATCAGTTGTGGACTTCCCACCATGAATGCCATCATCCTCCCAAAATTTCTTAGTGCAAGTGAGGAAGATCTTGGTGCCACTTTTGTAGTGGACAGACCGCAAAGCATGCGCTTTCTTTGGCGGAAGGGGTGGTTCAAACTTGATGCGACGGGTGGCCCTTGACGTAGAGCACACAATGACATAATCAGCTGTCACAAGTGACAAGTCCTTTGCTGGGGTTTGATATGTCACTGTGACTTTCTTGGCATTCTGCTGTATCTTGGTTACTCGGGCATTGAAATGCACCCTTTCCTCAATGGCTCGATACATGGAAATAGGCAACAGATCAAATCCACCAACAATTTCATCAAATCTGGAAGACCAAGTGGGACAGAGGAAGTAAAAACATGCTCTGCTAAAATTGGATAATGATATTAGTGAATAAAAAGACATTTTGTCACAGGACGATGAAATGAAAACAGTTCTGGAAAGAAGTTGGCAGCAGATTTGATAGAAAGCAAACAACTTTCTTTATTCTTATTTTGACTTCGCTCTCTATTATTTATTGTTTTTGCTTATCAAATTTGTTTGCCGCCCATTTCACCATGAGGTGACTCTGGGCGGCTTACAGCGTTACAATATCTAGTGATACCATATCAGGGATCTCATCAGGAAGGGCCATTAAACAAAAGATATTACTGCCATAATGCTTTTGTTTAATTCTTAGATAAGCAAATATCTGAAATATGAAATAAGTTTGATTAAGGAATGCCTTTCAAAATTATTGGCAATATCATTTTATCTATACAAATTTATCTCAGGAAAATATACATTGATATAATAATTTTACATTTTTAACATATTTTACGTTTGAAAGAGAAGATGGCATTATCTCAAGTTGTCTACTCAGAAATATCTGTCAAATATGACTCCGTAAATCTGAGATGAGGGAGAATGTAAAAAGGGGCATTTATCCCTGAGCTGAAATGAACAACGTAGTTCCGATTTAGTTGTGCATAGCTTGGATAAGCAAACGCTCTACAAGCCTTGATATAGAAACTGACTGTGTGAATACTTGCAATGCTAAGCAAAATTTGCAAAATTCTGATATTTTTTTAGAATTAACCGTGAAATACAAAGCGTAATGTGCTTTGTCCCTTGTAGAATGGCTTGAAAAAGAATATCTAGCAACTGTGAACCTAACGGATTAATTAAAGCAGAGGAGATGTTACATAGAGAACAAGTCCGCACAAAGGGCAATCTTCCTCATATGCCATTTCTAACTGATATAAAAATTAATATCTAGCGATAATGCTACCATTATTGATAACTGGCATTTCTTGCAACTGCAATATTATGTTAGATTTGGTTTCAATTGCCAGCTTGTGGTTTGGGTTAACGGATACCCAACCTAGCCATGCCAGATTTCCTAGCTGCTGCCAGGACTTTAGTTGGCAGCAAAGAGTTAAGGGTTTGTGTGCATTCCCACACCAATGAGGCGAGGATTTGACTGTTTCATGAGCCTGTCCTCTTGCAGATTTTTATCTCCAGACCCTTGCAGATTCCCATGGATCCTTCAATGGATAAACAAGGGATTTCATCTTTAAAATGGGACAATGATGAGGAAGTCATTTAATCCAAGTGATATGGGTTTGCTTACCTTTTTTCATAAGAGAAGACATCATCATTTTTCAGGCTCTCAGTAAAAGACACATAATAGCCAGAATCTTCATTCAGCAAGTCTCCAATCATATCTACAGCTCCACGACTCAGATTTCCTTCTTTAATTAGATACTCCTGTTTTGGGGAGAGAAATTCTGAAATTTGTCTCCAATATATTGTCCAAGAGCATCCTTTCAGAGCAAAGAGTTTGATTTCAGATTGTAACTGGTGGGCTGCAAATAGGACAAATTCTTCTAATTCTGAGGAGGTGTTGAGTTAGGGGTTTAAGCACAAAGCAGAATCATTCCGTTATTGTTCCACTTAATGACCTCCAGGGGAATAATCTGTCTTTTAAATAACTTCCATTTCGTTGAAAGCAATATACAGGTAGTCCTCAACTGACAACCACAACTGAACCCAAATTTTCTGTTGCTAAGCGAGTCAATTGTTAAGTGAGTTTTGCCCCATTTTACGACCTTTCTTGCCACAGTTGTTAAGTGAATCACTGCAGTTGTTAAATGAATCTGGCTTCCCCATGACTGATTGTCAGAAGGTCACAAAAGGTGATTACATGACCCCGGGACACTGCAAAGGTCATAAATATGAGTCAGTTACCATGTGTCTGAATTTTCATCACATGACCACAGAGATGCTACAGTCGTAAGTATGAAAAACAGTCATAAATCACTTTTTTCACTGCTGTGGTAATTTCAAACGGTCACTAAGCGAACTGTTGTAAGTTGAGGACTACTTGTACATGATGTTCAATAAAAGGGATAAAGCTTGAGATGATATGAGCAATGCCTGCGGAAATCTCAAGCAAGATTATAATAGGAAGGGATTCTATATTTTAAAGTTCTGCATCCATGAATACGCCTGCATTTCAGTGCTTTAACTTTGCACATATACATTTAATTTAATGATACACTTATAAAAGTGTACATGCCTATTAAGATCTACCCACAGGAAAGAAAGCAATTGGCAATTCAGACCCAGAATTTGGGAGGGCAAAGCAGAAGGGGAGTCCAGTCAGGCAACATGGTAGCTTGCTGTTTGAACTAATTGCATCCCATCTCGCTTATTAAATATAACATGGCCACCCTCTCCATTAGACCAAATCCTTTACAAACTGTACTCTAAGTGTCTCAGTCCAGACAGAATGCTTGCAAGCCAGCTTAGAGTTAAGTCAGCATGAGCACAGAATAGGACGAAGTTAAGCATGTAGTGCAATCTGTATGTCCTAAGAAGAAAATCTGGTACTTCTGTGATGCCCTTAATGACTTTTTGGTTGTGCTTTCCTATATTTGTCATCAACAGTCAGGCTTTATGGCAAGCATGTTGCAATCAGTTCAATTAGTATTCAGATTGATTTGGGGAGTGTCAAGTTCTTACTCACCACTTGAAGAACTAAGTTAAAACAGGCCAAACAGGCAGTATCTCTGACTGTTATCTGAGTCGGGTCTGGATACTTTTTAAGAAGGCCATTGCATGGCTTTAGGGGGGACACAGTCAACTGCCATGAAGCCTGCATGACGAGGAGGCCCCTCCAACCTGTGTTTTACTGTGTTGCATGTGCGAATAAAAACCTCACAAAAACAGGTGGATCTTCAATGACACCATTGTCATTGACTGCCATCTTGCTCTTTGGATCACAGCTCATTTTAGTATTTGAAACTCTCAGATGGTTCAGTAAATAATTTGTCTCATATTCTAATAATACCCTAAGAAGAACATGATAATATACCTTAAAGATTACTCCACCCCACCCCACCCCGCCACAAACTGTACTGTTTGGAGACATGGTTTCAAGGCACAGTCCAAATACCTTCGTTGAGTAGGTGTCATATTTATTTAGTATGTAGCTGCAGTTAGTCCTTTTTAATTCTTCTGCAACCTGAGAATGATTTGGAAAAGATAAAGGAGACATAGGAGAAAGGAAAAGCAAGTATTTGTCGTTAAAAAGGTATTACATCAAACAAAAGAAAAAAGACACACATAAAAAGGACAAATGCAGAATCAATATTGATAAGAGTATTATACTGTATAGATTAGAACTAGGTTTATGACAAATGGGAAAAATTATTAAAGTCAGTATGGTATAATAAAACTATAGCACTATATTGAAACTATGGCACTCCCACACATACAGCCAAAAGTATGGATCCAATATGAAGATAACAGCTTTGTCATAATAAAAAAGGAACAACTAGAGAATGCACACGAAACAATCAACAACATATTCCAAGGAATAAAATTCACACGGGGAAAAACAACAACACGCTACCCTTCCTGGATATCCTCAACCGCACAGGAAATGATGACAAATTAGAAATGCGGGTCTATTGAAAAACAACCTACACTAAACAAGTGATGCATTATTACAATAAGCAAGTGATTCCCACAAGAGAAGCTGTGTAAGAACACTATTTAGATTAGCACAAACACACTGCAACAACCTTGAACATCAGGAAAATGAAATGGATACTTGTGCAATTTTATCAAAAAGTGCCTGACCACTCAACCCACTACAGCACAACCGACATAAGCTGTGAAAAGGATGTGAAAAGGATGACATTACCATATCCCAATAATATCTCAGAAACAACCAAAAGACTATTACAACCACGTGACATTGCCATAAGCCAACTAAAGCCCTCCAAAACATCCTAAATAAAGCAAAACATCCAGTAATCCAAGAACGAAAGACAGGAGTCATCTACAACTTATATTGTAAGGACTATTACAGCCAATGTGTAGGACATATAGTCAGGAGACTAGCAGAGTGCATCCATGAATACCAACTAGCAGTCAGAAGACACAACAAAAACCTCTTAATCTCACAACAGAGAGACCAGGGGTGCCAAACTCGCAATGCCACGTGACGTGTCGCGACGTATCGTGACTTTTTCCCCATTGCTGGCAATGGCGTGGGCGCGGTTTCGCTATGATGCATCCGGCCCGTGGGCTGGCAGTTTGATACCCCTGACATAGACTGATTCAGTCATTTTTTTCAACTGTGAAACTATGAGCATCCTAAACCAAACTAAATCCAAAAATGCTAGGAAATTCCCAGGAGATTGGCATTCTACAAATCAGCCATCATTAGGCACATTGACTTAAATCACATTTACACACCATTCAAATAAAAAAGCTGAAAAGGAAATAAAAAAGAACAGAACATATCCTCTCCAGCAACCAACGTCCAGATAAGCATTAAGGTATTAACACCAGACAAATAATCAAGCAGAAAACATACCCTAATCAAGGGGAAAACCACAGTTCCGCCAATACTGGCAGGACACAGTTCTGTATATAAACAGGGAGCAAACCACACACTCATTAGAACTGATGATATTACCTAGTCAGGTAATGATGCAAGCAAACGATCAAGCTTAGAAAAGGCTAAAGATTCCACATAGCTATTACAGGTAGTCCCTAGTTAACAATTCCACCGTTTAGTGACCATTCAAACTTATAGTGAAAGTTTGAATGGTCACTAAAATGTAAAGAAGGTCTACAATAGGTCCTTAGACCGGCCACAGCATCCTTGCAATCACATGATCATGATCTGGGCACTTAGCAACCAGTGCACATTTATGATGGTTTGCTGCACATGAGCCAATGCACACAGGTGGGAAATCCAGGCATATTTTATTTTTTGTCCATATTTATGTAAACATAGCTCATTAAGGTAACTTGCTTTTCAATGTATCAAATTGAAACCCATTCAGAAAATGGGTTAATTCAGCAAGTGGGTTGAGAGCTGCGCAAATACCACTGATGTCTGCTTGAATAACTTTATCCACGTCGGATCATTTTTAATCTGCTGAGGGTACAAAGAGCAGATTGTATTGGCATTGACCGGTCAACCCTCTTAACTTTCCTCTGTGAGTCTTGGAGATTGGCACGGCCAGCAGTTGTAGGAATATTCTGACCAGAAAAGCGAGATGAGACTCTAGGACTTGCCTTTTTAATTGTTCCCAATGGCAATTAAATATTGCTCGGGGTGTATTTAGGATGCCAAGAGACACCTAGGCCTAATGTTAAAAATCAGGTGGAGTCTGATACCATCATTTCCGACTAACATATTTTATTAAAAGGCATAAATCCACCAGATGCACGGAGTGGCTAGACCAGAGTTTCCCAACCGTTTCAATCTTAAGAGGTGTAGAAATTCCAGCTGCTGAGAGGCCTTAGCTTCTGAAGGCCATTTTTCTTTTCACATTCAAAAGCTGTTTTTTAGGGATTGCTCTGAAATAAAACGGCTTCTTCTTAAGCAAGAGCTCTCTGAGCTCCCTTGAGCAAGATTTATTAAAAAAAGGCCATAGTACTGATACATGCATTCTAGCAAGTGTAGCCTTTTTTTAAAAATAGGAACCAATTTATCATTATTTTATTAATAGTAATTTTATTTATTCTTATATTTATATACTAGCTTTATTTTTGTACAGCTCAAGGCAGGGTGTTTAATGCTCACTCCTATTTTCCCACAACAACCTTGTTGAGAGAGAGGAGCTGGGCCAAAAACAAGAAGACGGACTATTCCTTCCTTGACTTTAGTTTATGCATTTTAAGTGAAATAAATAGCCCAGAATAATTCTTTCCTACCAATGAAGCTAGAGAAACCGAAACAGGACCAGATAAACTTTAGCAAAGAAAAAACAATAACCTGATCAAGGAACTATCAAGGAAAAAAAAACCACATCCCAACCATGATTGGTAGGGCTAACTACCATCTATAATCAGCCAACAAACTCCACTCTCCCCTTGCAGTGATCAGGTTACCCAGGCTGATAACAAAACACTTGCAGGAAAGCAATCAAGAATTCAACAATTATCATTTTGTCAAGATGGGAACCCTCCTTAAAAAACAGGCAGAACCTCAATCACCCTATTATGGCCTCCATCTTGACTTTTTTGACCATATCCTGAAGACACCTCTGGATTATAAACTAGTTTTGGAGAGTGCTTCTGTCTATATGATCCACTGCTTGAAACAAGCCATAGCGTAAATTTCCTGATTAAAAATAAATTTTAGGACATATCTGAACCTTTCCGAGGGACTCTCGATATAGCTGTCCAGCACTTTTCCCTTCTTCTGAAGGCTTCACGGGATATTTAAAGACGCCAGGGTCTTTCTTGACTTCCCATACTCTCTTCCTGATGTTTTTGATAAAATACCAGGCATTCTTATTTTCCTGAAAAAATTCATTCAACTGCAGACCAAACTTTCTGATATATTCCCGGACAATCCTGGGGAGAGGAAAGCAGAAAACAGTGAAAGAAAAAAAATATAGAATGATGTATAACAACAACAACAATAATAAAGTTGGAAGGGATCTTGGAGGTCATCTAGTCCAACCCCCTGCTCAGGCAGGAAACGCTATACCATTTCGGACAAATGGCTGTCCAGTCTCTTCTTAAAAACTTCCAGTGTTGGAGCATTCACCGCTTCTGGAGGCAGGTTGTTCCACTGGTTAATTGTTCTAACTGTCAGGAAATTTCTCCTTAGTTCTAGGTTGCTTCTCTCTCTGGTTAGTTTCCATCCGTTGCTTCTTGTCCTGCCTTCCGGCGCTTTGGAGAATAGCTTGACTCCCTCTTCTTTGTGGCAGCCCCTGAGATATTGGAACACTGCTATCATGTCACCCCTCATCCTTCTCTTCATTAAACTAGACATACCCAATTCCATCAACCTTTCCTTATATGTTTTAGCCTCCAGACCTCTAATCATCTTTGTTGCTCTTCTCTGTGCTCTTTCTAGAGTCTCAACATCTTTTTTACATTGTGGTGACCAAAACTGGATGCAGTATTCTAAGTGTGGCCTTACCAAGGCATTGTAAAGGAATGATTCCAATCCAAATTAAACTTATTTTATTCCCAATTATTTGCCCTGGCTTCTAGGACACTTTTTTTGACTTCTCACTGGAGCCTACAGTCTTGGGATTTCCTAGTAGTCTCCCATCCAAGTACTAAGCAATATCAGGTTGGGCCTGCTTAGCTTTTTTGAAAGCCAAGCTAGATGTTGCCACCTAATTTGTCCTCTTAGTTCTAAAGGGAATTAGCTTAACCAACCCCGTGAATGCTCCAGCAGCGACACTCCATTCCATTCCTTATCACGTTTGTCCTGTTCATTTAGTATAAATTGCTGTAAGCTCTGCTACCAAGTTTTAAATAGCTACTGAACCACCCTTACAAATATGTGGAATTTAATGCTGGCTGACATTCCCAGAGTCTAAAATAGCAATGTTGTTACGGGACATACCTCCACGACCCTCCAGTCTTCTTCGTATGCAAGGAGAAGAGATAAGTAAACATGATCATCTCACATCTCACCTGTGTTTCTCAGGTAAACGCATGGGCCCGAGATTGGCATACCAGCCTTCTTGGTCATTTCGATAAGTCCTCACTCGTCCTCCTGCACATTCACTGGCTTCAAGAACTGTCACCTGAAGGCAAATAGGAAAGCCACTGCATCCTTTTGACAATGGTTTCTTATTAAATCTTCTCTGCTCGGCTGCTTTGTGACTTATTTTGGGGAGACTTCATAGCATTGGCTTTGAGATGTCAGTATTTTATGGTTGTGGCCATTCTTCCCTTCCCTAAGGTTCCTTACCACAAGTTGGCATTTTTCTATGGTAACTGCTCTTCTCCACATTTGTCATCTTTCCCTTCTGACACTCAAGAGACCTTTCTCATTAGTGTTCCTTGAGGCACCTTCCCCCAATAGAGTCCCAACAGTTCAAACAGCAGAATTGCGATGTCAAAATGTGTTATGCTTGAAAATTATTGGAAGTTCTATCCCACTGATTTGCTTCCCACCCTTTTTTTGTGCAGTGAATATTTTGGTTGAAATAGCATTTGATCTTCAGATGTCTCACCTGAATATGTCTTAGAATCTAAGGAGATCTATTCTTTGCAATCAGGACTTTTTCTTTTCTTTGTCTTCTTGGTTTTAATCTGTTTAAACTTGGTTTAGTAACATTTTCTTTATTTATTGAAAAGTATTCCAAACAGCATGATGACAGTTGCAGTCACTGTGCAATACCAACTGAGTTTCTCCCTCCTGTGAAGTTCATAGCCCACATCAAGATGGACCACTGCAGCCACAAAAAACATTCTATGCTAACACCTCAAAATCAGCCATCAGACTCTACACTTTTGCTGTGCTCAGATCACTTTCTGGTCAAAATGTATTATCCTTGGTATTCTGGATCTCTGCTAGGTAGGATGTCCTCTTCGAATAGTCTATGTCAGGGGTCTTCAAACTTGGCCCTTTTATGACTTGTGGACTTCAGCTCCCAGAATTCCTCAGCCAGGCATGCTAGCTGAGGAATTCTGGGAGTTGAAGTCCACAAGTCATAAAAGGGCCAAGTTTGAAGACCCCTGGTCTATGTCCATTTCAGTGTCCAACAGATCCACAGGGTTTCCAGAGGATCCTTGTGAATTCCTGGAGATTGCAGGGCAATGGATAAGATTGCTCCTCCAATCGCTCTCTAGTTTCTAAGGCCAAGCAACACTTTGGTTTCCCAGGTTCCTATAGGGATGAAGCAACTGAAGACACTTAGAGCATAAATAGCACAAAGCTAAAAATGGAGATGACTGAGTGCTTTTGAACCCACACTTGACTTGGCTATATGCGATGACGTTTGCACTGTCTACCACCTTCACATTGTGAGGAAGGATGTTTAAAAGGAGGAAGAGATTAGTTGCATAGGATCCTAGAGGAAATGGATTATCTAGCTCCCTTTCAGCCAGGGTCCAGGCTCAGGCTCCTGACAAAAACAGACTGGATTGCTCTAAAGTATAATCTCTGGGGCCTGGGAGGGGAGTTGCAGCTCTCATAATCCTGGCAGACATTTCATTGGCTTTCAGTGCCTTCATCTTATCCTTCTGGATTACCCTAGAGTTGGGAGTAAGAGGCACCATTCTAAAGTGATTATGCTCCTACTTAAGTAGATGGTTTTAGTTAGTAGCCATAAAGGGTAAACAATTTCTGGTTATATCAATATGTGATGCCCCAGGGATCTCCTCTCTTATTTAAGATCATCTCTCTTTGGGATGAGGAGTCACCAATAAGCAGATGGCACTTAATTATCTATCACCATCCTAGGCTAAGCTGAAGATGCTGTGAAAATAATCAACTACACAAGTGAGGATCTGCTTTTCAAATTAGATTAGTACCTCTGTCCAGAATACATTTTTTTTAATGGGTGGATGCTGTCAGATTCCTAGGAACTTGGACACCAAGGAAGTATCTGTGAAGGCAGGTGAGGGTAAGGGTTAGAAATTCCGCTAGCTACAAGAATGGAATGGAGGGAGCAAATGCCAAGGCTTGCTGAGCCTATACAATGTCATCTACATATTCTCTCCACTGAGGCGCTCATCAATGGGACTGGGGGCCAAAAAAGTCAAGATGGCATCTATGACTGTGCAGTGAAAATCTGTCCTTTTCTATTTGCATCATGATGGACCTAAAAAGGATGGGGCTTCAACTGCATGATTGTAGGTGCCAACTTGACTTTTCGCTAAATGGTGCTGTTGTCCAAGCAAATTGTTGATAGATAAAAATCAGTGGCTTACCTGATGTCCAGCCCCTGCAAGAACATAGGCTGCACTAAGCCCAGCCATTCCTGCACCTACAACCACAACATGTTTTGGGCTTGATGTCTCTTTCAGACCATTTCTGGCGATCTCTAGAAATTCTTCATAGTCAGTTTCTTGGAAGCATTCCTCTAGGGGGTTTCTGTCATTTGCACAGCTTCCCAAGGCAGCCAAGAACAGCAGTGAGAACATAACTGGATAAAACACATACAAAAATGGAATATGTATAAGGATGGCATTTTCCTGTTTTTTCTTATTCTGGATTTCTTGCCTCTGGTTCTGTTCATTTGTTCCATTCTTTTATATGTGTCATTGAACCACCTTCTAACCAGAGTTCCTGAGGTCTCCTACACTACATCTAAACTGCAATAAAATGAGCAAAAATGGACACAGAGTCATTCCTTCTGCTTCTCTGGTCACACAAAGGATCTCATCACAAATAAGTCCTCTTCAACCCAAGCTTAACTCCTTTTGATTTCAATGTCCATCTTCTTTTCTTGGCAGCAGTGTGAAAAGGGTTGCTACTTGGAAGAGATTTTGCTTCCCAATTCCAAGCATTTTCTTGGTGGACTCTTATTCAAATTCGTACTTGCTTAATTTTTTGAAATAATCCTTCCAAGTAGCTTTTATAATACCTATAATAAAATTAATCTGGCCTGAAAATTATACTCAAGTAAATGTTAGTATTGTCAGCTTTTTGGGGTTTTACTGGCAGACAGAAGAGACAGTAAGGAAAAACGTGCTTCCAAATTATTTCCCTTTGCGTTCAGACATAATATTTTGTTAATAATTGCGTTACAGAAACAAAATCCATTGAGACGCTGTAGGACCAGGCATTTGCCTCATTTGCAAATGAGCCTGCCTGCATTTAGGATCATTTGCACTGTCATGTGGTCACATAACTGTGCTTTACATTTTTTTCCGGAAACTGGCAATTATTTCCAGTTTCTGGGGAAAAACACCTGATAGCAAACAATGGGTTTGCTTAATGACCATGGCATTTGATTAATGGCTCCTGCAAAAAAACTCAAAAATTAGGTGCGGTCATGTGGTGACCTATTTTATGACTGTCATGACTTATGGCGAAATTTGCTTGTTCAGTTTCATTTGTAAGTTGAGGACCACCTATACAGCTCCTGGAAATTGGAAATTCTGCTCATCCTGACCCAAAAGTCTGGGGAAAGAGCCAGATTTTGTCTGCCTTTTTGAAAGGCTATAGGATTATGGCCTACTGGAGTCTCCATTCCAAGGGGTGAAATCAAATCCTTTTTTTTTTTAAGCTTCACGGAGGCTGATAATATCTATCCGTTATGATGAGTATCTGGTGATATCCTTATTCTTGCTATCACATAATACACAAACACAGGGACAAATGTACTGCTAGGCTTGGCCTGGCATGGAAAGGTGAGACAATGCAATAAGAATGCCATTAGAAGCTGCTGACTCAGTATCTAAAATAGAAGAAGAGAACCAATGGCCTTCCAAATATTGCTGAATGAGGGGCATTGATTTGGGATGCTGGGGTGTAGCAACAATAAGGCCCTCAGAGTTCCTGAGTACCCCTCCCCCTTGATCTATCTAAAGGAATGGAGACAGGGTCATTTTCTACCCGGAGAATTGCTCAGGGCACTGAGCATTGGATATGAGGATCTTTAGTGCCTTTGGTCAACATGCTATAGTTGGAAAGCTGACCTTTATCTGGATGAGATTATTCATTTCATATATACATACATGCATCCCAAAGGGCTCCTCTAGCTAGTTCCGGGCTTAAAATATGCTCGGCTGTTGCTTAAATCATACTTTACTTTCTCAGCCTATTGCTGGGTGTAAAAAAGAAGGCTCTGCTTTAATAAATTGCATCATTAAAGCAGCACACTCTTAATGTGATTCTTAAAGGTCTGCTACATGCAGCTTGAGATCACAAATAGAGGTGCAGCTTTCTAGGCCTGTTGATGGCTCCAAATGTTTTTCCAAAGCATCCCAATGTGGAATGCACACTGTTTCCTGGGAAATGTTTCCTTCTATGTTCATGGCAATTCTATCAAAATTTTCCAAGTTAAAAAATAACTATATTTCTTCTCCATGGTTGTTCTGGGAATTATCCCATCTCCTCCATGAGATGAATTGCTTTCTGGATTTAAAAAAAATAAATCTCACTTTTTAAGTTTGGAAGTTGAGTCACGACAGCTGGACCTCTTTTCTTTTTGGTTTGAAACAATTCACTGCTTATCCAAGTAGCTTCTTCAGTCATATACTCGCTTTATAAGCAAAGTTAGATGGCATTTGACTACAAATGTAAGGAAAAGTTCGAACTTTGCCAGAAAATCGCTGCAGGCTCCCACTTGTGACTGACTGTGAACTGAAATGATGACTATTCCGTCTTGCTGCTGATGCCGATTAACCCAACTGCTTTCTTAAAAGAATTTAATTAGAGGCGCCTGGAATATGCCAGACCTGGAGAAGTTACTTCAAAAGCCCCGAGGAAGATATTTCTTTAAAGAATATTTATGACTTCTGTTTTTTTTCAACTTAGAATTTTTATAGTCTGTAATTCTAAAACTGCATTCCCCACCCTGTTTCCTCATGTTCTGCTGTCTAAATTCTTTTCCTGATTGTTGACTCTAATCATCAAATTAACTCATGTGAGATACACATGCTAAAGCCAAGGGCAGGGGGCACCCATGGGAAGCACCCATGTCTGGATAAAGTGTCCCTCAACAAAGCACAGAAACATTCTCAGAATGTAACTAAAAGATAAAGGTCTTTAGAATTTGAAGTCTGTTCAGCTTCCGGGATTATATTAATTAAGTAATGCTTAATTGTAATTCTGTATGATATTTATTAGTAGCTTATTGCGCTTTTGTTGCATTGACTGCAAGAGTTGCTTTTGTATAACAATTAGAATTGCCTTACTGAACCAGTTTCTACATTCATAAATCAAAATTAATTAATTTTTAATCTGAAATGGTGTAGGGTTTCCTGCCTGGGCAGGGGGTTGGACTAGATGACCTCCAAGGTACCTTCCAACTTTATTATTATTATTATTATTATTACTATTACTACTATTATTATTATTATTATTATTATTATTATTATTATTATTATTATTATTATTATTACTACTACTACTACTATTATTATTATTATTATTATTATTATTATTATTATTATTATTATTATTATTATTATTATTATTATTATTATTATTATTATTATTAATAGAATTGGAGATTCAACCTACAGGAAGGCAAATTGGATAAAAAAAAAAAACCCTTTAAAAATCCCATTTAAAATAAGATCTTACTTCAATTCAGTGTTTGAAAAGGATCTGCAGGGATAGCTTGGTTCCAGATTTTGGCCACAAAGAATAGGCAAAAGGCTGAGAATGAGGATGAGGAAAAAAGGAAAGGAAAGAGAAAAGAAATAAATAGGCAGAATTCACACTTAAGTGGCTGTCCCTTAGAGGTTAATAGCCATCCAGTCATGAAGCTTAGTGGATGTTTTAGGCCATGCTGTCTTTCACTGAATAATCTACTTAACAGAATAAACCAATTTCTTAACCTTAGCAACTTAAGATGTGTGGACTTCAACCACAGAACTCCATGCTGGCTGAGGAATTCTGGGAGTTGAAGTCCACACTTCTTCAAGTTGCCAAGCTTGAGAAATCCTGGAATAGATACATGGCCAAACTGGAGGATGGATATGCCAATGGCTATGAGTGACCTGAAATGACTATGAATGAATAAAAATAAATAAATAACATCCTTTAAGCTGTATTTACCCTACAAACAGAACTTTGATGCTATGGGGGCATTAAAAGACTTCCTGCAAGTCTCGTTTGATTCTTCAGCATAAAAGTGGAAATGTGGGAAAGAGAATCTGAAAACAGCTGGTACAACGTTGTGCAGATGATTACATGTTTTCTCTGTTGATTGTTTTTCTAGCTCAACTTGAAGCACTACTCTAAAAATTTGATTTAATTGTCCGAAATGTAATTTGTGAACAGGTTGCTAAGCCATTTTACTTTTAAAGACTCCCTTGTTCAGTTGATGCTCATCAAAGAATGCTTGGTTAATTGGTCATTGGCTTTCTAATTGTTTACTGGTAGTCCTCAATTTACAACCACAACTGAGATTGGAACTGCAGTTGTGAGTTGTTGCGGTCATTAAGTGAGACGCCCAGGTGACTGCTTTGCTCAATAATCGCATTCCTAGCATTTGTAAACGAGCATGAAAGTGGTTGCGCAGTGAAAGGAATAGAGTATTATTCAGAAATTTCTAATGAGTCTAAAGGAGCAGAAGACAACTAAAGATCAGAAATAATAATATATATCTAAGTATTGACAGGTATAAATGTGAAAAGCAGAAGTTGCTAGCTAGCTGAAATTACAAGCAGAGGAAATATCGAAATAACTATAGGAGATAAATTGTGCTAACGATGGTGAAAGATAGGATATTGGACAAAGGGGGTTCCTGGAACATGGGAAGGACAGTGGTTTTAGGCGGTCCGGAAAGTTTATCGGATGATTAGGAAAGGGGCGTTGACGCATTGTATATGCCCAATATTGGAAACGGGAGAACCTACCACCAAATGATACGATCATTCAAAAAATATTAGAATGCGCTGAAATTTATATGCTTACGTTAGAAATCAAGGATAAGGAGACAACAGATTATTATGAGATATGGAACCAATGCTATGTTTGGTTAGATCAGAGAATAAAAGGGTAACAATTGTAAATAAATGTAAAAATAGAAGACACAGTACTGTTAAGAAAAATAATAATAATAATAAATAAATGTATTTTGTTAAAAAAAAAAAAAGGAAAGGGGCGTTGAGTGCGATAGTGGAGGGGGGAATCTGCGTCGGAGGTAGGATATAAAAATGTGTCAAACAGCTCTTTAAGGTGTGGCTGAACTCCTGTGTGTGTTTCAGTCCACCAGGCCTTTGCAAATGCTTCTTTTTGAATAAAACTTTGTTGCTGGAATTCCAAGTGAGTTTTGTTTGTTTTGGGATCTTGAGCCACGTTCCAAACAACTTGGGGGCTCCTCCGGGATATCCAAACGGTCCCTGGATCACCGGGAGTGGCCACCCCTAAGGGGACAGGCGCCACATTGATTTTGACGGTCTCCTGAAAGGTGACCACCCCCGGCCCAGTACCTGTGAAGAACCGGACACTAAATAGTGGATTCCAGGAACAAAGCAGGTCAGGTCATTTTTTTTTGGATACCCCGAGGGTCCTGGAAGACTGGCAAGACATACATGCACTAGGTGTGAATGTCCCGAGGGTCCGAAGGACTGGCAAGGCGAGGAGGTGGGTCAAGTACCAACTGCTGGGTATTTTCACAGTTACCTGGGTGGCTGGGTGGGTAGGCTGGTGTGAATCTGAGACCTGTGAGACTGTGACTGAGACACCCTGAGAGCCATAAGGGCTGGCAAGGTGAAGTGAGTGCAGACTCTTAAGTACCTGATTTCCATACCTCCGCGAGGAGATTGATGGGGAAAAAGAGGAAGTGGCTTGGTGAAGCGAAAAGTGGTCTCACTCGGTTGGTAAGGATAAGAGAACCAGACGGTAACCACTAATGGGGAATAGACCTTCCAAGAAGCCACAGAAGGATCAAAGAGGGGAGTCCCTAGGCCAGGGAAAAGGAGATAAAAATGTGGGGAAGGGAGATAATGTTTACATCCCTCCTCACAGTCCCCTGGGAAAGATCCTGGCTGGATGGAATCATCCTCCTTATAGTAGAATGGTAAAAGATTTAGATAAAGACCTGATGATTCAATAATGTTATTTTATTTGGGGACAGAAACAAATAGATGAGGGAACTCAGTGGCCATGGTTAGGTAGTTTTAATTATTTTATTTGCCAATCCTTGTATGAATATGTATTTGCTAAAAAGGAAAAGGGGATAAGGTGTCCCCTGGAAAGTCCCTTAGGGCAAGGTTGGCAGAATAAACTATATACTTGATGTAAAAGTAAAAGTATTATGATAAAGTATTGCTGTTTTAAATACTACGAGGATGGGATGGATTCATCTGGAAAATACACCTGGGATAAGAGTAAAGGTACCATAACTCAATATTATTATTTTGAGTGGCCAAGAAATCCTATTAAAAGCACTAGTGCATTTTGCTCAAAATATGGAAGTTTTAAAAATTGGCTATGTCAAGCACTAAATATATAGGTTAATAAAAGAAGTTTATATGCCTGTTGGATCCCAGGCAATATATAGTCCATTTTTGTTAGAGGAGTGTGCAGGTAGCGTATGTGTGTCTGTCTGTGTTGTGTCTAATAATAATAATTAATAAAAAGGCCTTACTTAAAAACAAAGAAGATTAGGGGTGCCCGAGGCACTTGATTGAGGGGATCCTACAAAGAGCCTTGGATAAATTTATTCGTAGGTCCATACCTGACTGAAATGATGTTTTTAGTGGACACTGGAGCATCTAAAACATCCATTAGTGAACTACCAAAAAGGTTTAAAATTGAAGAACGAAATAATTAGAATTTCGGGGGTAAAAGGGGAAGACTTTGAGGTCCAGAAAACTAATGAAACAAAAATTAGAGGACCATGGGGAAAGGAACTGTCAATGGAACTTTTATATGTCCCAGAACCAGGGATAAACTTGCTGGGGAGGGATGTTTTGAGTCAAATGGGGATAACAATCAGATTTAGGGAACACTCAGGAGTCTTTGTTTTAACTGATGAAGATATCCAAGACATAAATCCTGCAGTGTGGGTCAATGAAGGAAATAGGGGAGGATTGCAAACAACCCCCCCTCAAAATAGAATTAAAAGAAGAGTGTGGGCCAGTAAGACAGAAACAATACGATATCTCCTTGGAAGGGAGGAAAGACTTACAACCAGTTATTGATAATTTATTAAAGGATGAATTATTGGAAGAGTATCTAAAAATAAATTACAATATGTAGAATGAGAGGTGAAATATTTAGGACATTTAATAAGTGAAGGTAAAAAGAGAATCACTCCAGAAAGAATTGAGGGAATCATAACCACCCCTTTGCCTAAAACTAAAAGAGATCTGAGGAAATTCTTAGGTCTCATAGGATATTGTAGACTGTGCATAGATAATTATGCACAACAAACTAAGTCCTTGTATAGTAAATTATTAGAGGAACAACCATGGAAATTAGTCTGGGCATCAGAAGAGGAACAAACTTTTCAAAGACTAAAAGAAAATTTAGCTAAGTCTCCAGTTCTGGACAAACCTTTTCATTTATATGTAAATGTAGATGAAGGTACAGCATTGGGTGTATTAACTCAAAAGGAAAAAGGGATTCAAATGTAGAATTAGAACATTTCTGCATAGAAATTATAGACTTACAAACTAAAATAGGAAACGATTTGCAGGATTCTCCACTAGAAAAAGGACTACATTGGTTTATAGATGGGTCATCTTGAGTAATAAAAGGGAAGAGGCAAAACGGCTATGCAATTGTAGATGGGATTAACAAGACTCTGGTAGAGGCTGGAAGCTTGCCTAAATCTTGGTCGGCTCAAACCTGTGAATTGTACGCCCTTAGACAAAGTCTGAAATTATTAAAAGGAATATCTGGCACTGTTTACACTGACTCTAAATATGCCTGTGGAGTACTCCATATATTTGGAAAAATTTGGTTATAAAAGGGATTGGTGAATTCAAAAAGAAAGGAATATAGAAGGAAAATGGATATTACCTGATGGAAAGCAGATGTTGAATAAAGCCATAACACGTGAAGTAATCCAAACGCTCCAAGAGGGCTTTAATAGATGTGTTTCTGAAAGGTATGGCTACAGGAGAGTTTTCACTGTTGTGAAACAAATAACAGTCGGATGTCTCATTTGCAAGAAAGTTAATAGGCAAGCTCTAAGAGCAACGGAAATGGGGGGGAAAGAAGTTCATTGTCTTTTGAACAGCTCCTTGAAATTATAATAATAGTTGATTTATCAAGAGAAAGTATGAAATGAAATATCTGTATGTGAAAGTGTTTATACAAGCAGTTTGAATGGAAGTGAATGTGTGGATATGCTGATCCTGTGTGTGTGTGTGTGTGTGTGTGTGTGTGAGTTTCTCCCCACCCCAACTGCAGATTTTTTTTTTGTGTTGCTGTAAAAGTGAAATGGAAAGGCAATAGCAAGTGTTTGCATGAGAAGAGTCCCATGGAGGATGTGTGAGAGAATTCATGGAAAATGCATGTGAAAAAGAGAAAACTATTTTGTTAGTGGTGAGATTTTTGTGTAATTTCTTCTTTTCCTGTCTCTTCCCCCGCTGGCTGTGTTGCTTTAAGAGCGAGAGAGACAGAAAGGAAAAAGGGGGTCTGATCTTTTTAACTATTTTTTTTTCTCTGCTTAGAATTCTGGTTTGAGGAAGGTGGGGTGGATGTGATATTTAATACCCATTCCTGCAGTAAGCAATAAGGTTATTTTTTTAAATAAATGAAATATGAGAAGAACTTGAATACACCTATATATCCATTAACCAATAGAAATGACTTTGAATTGTTTTGTTTAGATTTATAAATGATTTATCCTATTTAATGGAAATTTGTTTCCATCTGAATGGAATCTAATTAAATTGGAATTTGACTAAATTTATATTAAAAGCAAAGAGTTGATACTAGAATTTGATACAAAACTATTTCAGTAACTCAGAATATCTTATTAAGCTTATTTGTTTATTTATTTTGTGGAGTTGCTTTTTTGTTGTTGTATTGTTTTTTTATGTTTTTATGTCTGTGTGCAGGACACACTGATAAAAAAAATAATATTAAAAGAATTGAAGGAATTGTAATTCAACCCTTGTTTAAAACGAAGGAGTTGAGAAAATTTTGGAGATTATAAATGAGGTATGTTGTTTTGAATAAAGATTTGTATGCAAACAAACTCAAGCAGAGTTTGGTGAGCGCTCCTTTGTTGGCTCTTTAGTAAGCAATTTGTTTGTAAATATGGACAAAGGAATGGCTAGGGGAGGGATAATTGATACTTTTCTATGGTTAATATATGGTTGGTTATATGATAAGTATGATATGTAGACAAATACATAAAATGTTCTATAACATCTAATGGTGAGGCTATTTCAATGCATTCAAGTTGATTTTAAATTACCTCAAGTGGGAAATTCCACAATATGAAACTAATGACATGTTTATAAAGAATTAGATACTGGGGCTGTTTTCTGCTTTGTCTTATCTCAGGAAGCAAGGATTGTTAGCCCAGAAACCTCTGAGAAGACCCTCTGTGAATAAAAATCACCAAAAACTGATATGGTCATTGTGGGGTGAAGAAATAATAGCCTGGGTTTGTTTGTGATTTTTCTCATTGCAGGAGTAGCAGCTTTCTGGCTTTTTTGATCTGAGTGGTGACCTATGTTATTCCATCCAAGGATTCCAGAAGAAGCTGTGGACCTCTGCATTCTACAAACTTCTACATAATGTGTTGGTTCTGTGATGGCAATTGTGTCATTGAATGTTGTTGTTCTTATCACTGTTGTGATTGTGGACCAGTCTGTCCCTGTGAAGAACTTTGTGACATAGTTAATAGTGGAGGATTGGTTAAAAATATATAAAGGTCTGACATCAACAGACTCTTTAGCCCACATACCCAATTATAGGAGAAATTGAAATTTAGACAGCAGAAACACAACCTGACCTAAATTCAGTTATATTGGGAGATAGTGATATTCAAATTCCATGGGATATAGAATAGATTGTGTCTGAGGGATAATGATGAGGAAGACCAACAGAAAAGTCAGACACTGGAAAATCTCAGAGAGGTAGAACAAGAACTATCAAAGTGGATGAAAATCCCTTTATAACTGGGATCATTATAGCTTAGGCTTGCTTACCAATATATAAGTATAAACTGTAGCCCATATATGCAAAGTGTATTTTTGTTTGTTTGTTTGTCTATAAATTTCTGAAATAATAAAGAAAAGAGAGGGTGGATTGAAAGGAATAAAGTATTATTCAGAAATTTCTAATGAGTCTAAAGGAGCAGAAGCCAACTAAAGATCAGAAATAATAATATATATCTAAGTATTGACAGGTATAAATGTGAAAAGCAGAAGTTGCTAGCTAGCTGAAATTACAAGCAGAGGAAATATCGAAATAACTATAGGAGATAAATTGTGCTAACGATGGTGAAAGATAGGATATTGGACAAAGGGGTTTCCTGGAACATGGGAAGGACAGTGGTTTTAGGCGGTCCGGAAAGTTTATCGGATGATTAGGAAAGGGGCGTTGAGTGCGATAGTGGAGGGGGGAATCTGCGTCAAACAGCTCTTTAAGGTGTGGCTGAACTCGTGTGTGTGTTTCAGTCCACCAGGCCTTTGCAAATGCTTCTTTTTGAATAAAGCTTTGTTGCTGGAATTCCAAGTGAGTTTTGTTTGTTTTGGGATCTTGAGCCACGTTCCAAACACGCAGGGTGCCTCAGAGGGTGGGCCAGTCCCTGGGAGGCCCAGCGCAGACCATGCATGAACTGGAGAGGTGCTGCTGTGTGGTACAAAGCTTCAGCTGCCCCAGCCTGGCTCTGCAGTGCAATTCTTGTTGGTGGAAGCACTGGGGCCTAGGCCTGAAGTAGGGGCCTGGGGTCTTCAGCTGTCTCACCCAGCTGCCATCACCCAGGCCTCGATTTCAGCCCTAGCACCACCATTGCCTCTCAGGAGCGCTGCCCAATTCCGCATATCTGCCTATGTTTCTCCTATCTAAGCCACCCAGCAGAAAAGTCCTTGGCTTTAGGGCCTGCTGCAGTCTCAGCCTGCTGCCACTACCCAGGGCCCTACATTAGTCCTAGCATCACCATTGCCACTCAGAAATGCCAACTCACATTGTTCTCCAAGGCCTCTGACCCTTGGGGAAGAGTGTGATTGGCCCCATCACCCAGCACTCCTAAGAATCTGCCACACCTTCAGGTGTTTTTCTCCTGCTGTTGAGAGGCCCACATGGCCTATCCCAGGGGTAGGCAACCTTGGCTCTTTTATGACTCGTGGACTTCAACTCCCAGAATTCCTGAGCACTAAACATATAGGTTAATAAAAGAAGTTTATATGCCTGTTGGATCCCAGGCAATATATAGTCCATTTTTGTTAGAGGAGTGTGCAGGTAGCGTATGTGTGTGTGTCTGTCTGTGTTGTGTCTAATAATAATAATTAATAAAAAGGCCTTACTTAAAAACAAAGAAGATTAGGGGTGCCCGAGGCACTTGATTGAGGGGATCCTACAAAGAGCCTTGGATAAATTTATTCGTAGGTCCATACCTGACTGAAATGATGTTTTTAGTGGACACTGGAGCATCTAAAACATCCATTAGTGAACTACCAAAAAGGTTTAAAATTGAAGAACGAAATAATTAGAATTTCGGGGGTAAAAGGGGAAGACTTTGAGGTCCAGAAAACTAATGAAACAAAAATTAGAGGACCATGGGGAAAGGAACTGTCAATGGAACTTTTATATGTCCCAGAACCAGGGATAAACTTGCTGGGGAGGGATGTTTTGAGTCAAATGGGGATAACAATCAGATTTAGGGAACACTCAGGAGTCTTCCAAGACATAAATCCTGCAGTGTGGGTCAATGAAGGAAATAGGGGAGGATTGCAAATAACCCCCCTCAAAATAGAATTAAAAGAAGGGTGTGGGCCAGTAAGACAGAAACAATACGATATCTCCTTGGAAGGGAGGAAAGGCTTATAACCAGTTATTGTTAATTTATTAAAGGATGAATTATTGGAAGAGTATCTAAAAATAAATTACAATATGTAGAATGAGAGGTGAAATATTTAGGACATTTAATAAGTGAAGGTAAAAAGAGAATCACTCCAGAAAGAATTGAGGGAATCATAACCACCCCTTTGCCTAAAACTAAAAGAGATCTGAGGAAATTCTTAGGTCTCATAGGATATTGTAGACTGTGGATAGATAATTATGCACAACAAACTAAGTCCTTGTATAGTAAATTATTAGAGGAA